>APFE030958244.1:4512-49916 GCA_000404065.3 Pinus taeda
CGATAGCTACTTGATGAAGTTGGGATTCACTAGGAGTGAAGCCGATCCTAACCTTTACTTTAAGGTTGAAGATGACAAGCCTCTCATACTGGTGATATATGTGGATGACCTCTTCCTAACAGGCGCAGACCCTCTTATTCACAAATGTAAGAGGGAGCTAGCTTTTGAATTTGAAATGAAGGATCTAGGACTGATGCACTATTTCCTAGGACTTGAAGTCTAGCAAAAGCCAAGGGAAATTTTCCTATCTCAAGGAAAATATGTGGTGAAGATATTGGAAGATTTGGTATGGTAGACTGCAAGCCTGTAACTACCGCGATGGAGCTTGACTTCAAGAAGTTAAGCGGTAGTGTTGTTGGACCGGTTTTACGAAATGGTACCAAGTATCGGCAACTCGTTGGAGCATTAATGTTCTTAGTGAACTCCTGTCCAGATATATGCTTCGCAGTCAACACGTTGAGTCAACATATGGTTGAACCTCACCACATAGATTAGATTGGTGCCAAGAAACTGTTAAGATATCTTCGTGGCACAATTACATATGGGTTAAGATACACTGTCGGAGATGTGAGACTACTTGGATATACTGATGCTGATTGGGCAGGCAATGTGGAGGACTGTAAGAGCACTTCCGGGTGCTATTTCTCCTTGCAATCTACTTTGATATCCTCGATGAGCAGGAAGCAGAAGTCGGTGGCTTTGAGCATCGCCGAAGCAGAGTATATTGCTGCTACCATGGTCTCCTGTGAGGTAGTCTGGTTGCGAAAGCTCTTCAGTCAGCTGTTTGGATTTACATTAGATACCATCATGATCTTATGTGACAACCAGAGTGGGATTCGTTTGTCATAGAATCTCGTATTGCATGATCGCTCCAAGCATATCGATATCAGGTATCACTATATTCGAGATATGTTGCAACAGGGAGCTATAAGGCTTCAACATATCGGTACAGATGAACAGGTCGCCGACATTCTGACAAAACCCCTAGGAAAGGTCAAATTTTTTACTTTCTGAGAACGACTTGGTGTTGTTCAAAGACCCTCCGATGAGGGTCCTATATGATGTATTGAGCTCTGGGAGCTCCGGGGGGGTGCAGGGTACTTCTTGGAGCGACATATGATCATAGGGTGATTCACCATCCCCTGGTGGTATACATGTACACCCCGTGGCGACTATGTAGCAGGATGATTAGTTCTCCTATGAGGCCTGGATGATGTGTTCTCCATGGCGACTATGTAGCAGGATGATTAGTTCTCTTGTGAAGCCTGGATGATGTGTTCCCATGGAAACTATGTAGTAGGATGATTAGTTCTCCTGTGAGGATAGGATTGATTAAATTCTCTTGTCAAGGCATCCTACCCATGTAGTGTGGGACTCATGGGAAGTACCTCTCATCTGATCAATGAGCAAGGAAATGAGGATAGGGACCATAGTAGTACCGATGGATGTATCGTTGTATCTACTATACTCCCTATGCTAGGATGACCTTCATTGATATGGGATCAATGTGACTGGTCTGGGACCAGTGGTAGGAGTGGTACATACTATGACACTGACTTTGGGTTTGTTGAGACTGGTCTGGGACCAGTGGTACGCACTCTAAGACTGACTTTGAGTCAATGGAGGATGATATTGGTCTAGGACTAGTGGTAGGAGTTGTACCCACTATGACGCTGACTTCGGGTCGGTTGAGACTAGTCTGGGACCAGTGGTACATACTTTGAGACTGACTTTGAGTTAGTATGATACATCCTCGATCATTTCTTCCTCTTCATAATTCGGACGAAGCAGAGCAGAGCAGAACAGAACAAAGCAGAGCAGAGCAGATCAGAACAGGGCAGAACAGAATAGAGCAGTGCAGGCAGGATAGAGCAGAGCAGAGCAGGGATCAAGCTATACAGGGCAGTGCATTTGATGGATGAAGAGTAGCGACCGTCAGATGGAGTTCTCCCTAGTTGAGAGGGAGTGTTAAAATTGGCAACTAGGGCCAAACTCCATGTGGGTCATCTTATTCATGGTTGATAATATTTTTATTAGATTCCGCTCATCGAGAGGTGTAGGATTGATCTAAAGATCATCTAATTCCGATAAGTATTTATGGAGATATGAATTTATTTTGATTATGGAATAATTATCAAGCCGACCTACAACTCATGTAGGCTCAGAAGCCCAACAGTCGCATCTATTCAAACATCCACAGTTGTGTATAAATATAGGGAGGTATTTTCCTCATTTGGACTCACTCATCTCATCACATCTCTCTCTCCTGCGTAGAAAAGAGGCTCTTCTCTACTGCGCAGAAAAGATACTCTCTCTCACACATGTGGAAGGAAGGACGCAGTGTTAGGGCTGCAACTGTAGAACCAAAGTTTGACCAGCATTGACCAAAAGACTCCCTCCTCAGAACTTCGTTGTAGGTCCATCTGGATCTCCTCTGAAGGCCACATTTTTTGGTGGTGCAATCAAGCTGATCCGACGATCGGTTTGCAAGATATTGTTTGCCCTAGTTTGGGACTAATCTAGGGTTTGTTGCTATTGATGTAAATCAGATTTATGTACTATTTCTCTCTACTGGATTATTGAAGATAAAGGAAGATTTGATCAAAGGGTTTCCCCACATTGGGGTTTGTCCCTAACTAGCCGCCACATCTTGTGTCTCTTATCTTGGCTTGTTTTCTGTCGAGCGTTTAATGTTCTATCTGCACTTTACTTTATGTACATGTGATTGCTAATCTGTAGATAATAATAAGAAAGATAAGTAATCTGTTATAAGCATAGAACATACCATAACTTAACAGTGGAGGAGTCGTAACTGTGTTTGGAGGCAACATAGGGAGCTACGATGAGAGGGATGAAAGGGATTTGAGGAAGTTCTATTCCTTTTGCAAGTTTGGACGAGGGTGTGAGAAGGGGCGATGGGGAAGCCTGTGATGGCAGCCAATGAAGCACGAAATCTGCGTGAAAAAAGCAAAGGGGTGCATTGAGGGATAAAGGAGGATAGAAACAGGTGGCGAGAGCAGCTCGACAACGTGGAAGATTACCTGCAAAACGTTGATGAAAAACCCTGTCCCAACAATGGTTATTCTCTGCAACAGATTTCAAAGGTTAACAAATCTAATGATGAAGAGAAACCGAGATTCTCAGAACTTGCAGAGCAGAGGACTAAACCCAAAACCCCCGTGGCTTCCTCAAAAAGAAAATTTAATGGAAATTATGAACCACAAATGTTCAAGTCTCGAAAATAGTTTTACTCCAATGATTGCAGCTTCAACAAGAAAATAAAATTTTGTGGCCTGAAGAGAGATTTTAAATTTGACATACAACTTCCAAAGGGTTTAAACAGCGTACGCCTTAAAAAAAAAATCGAAATTTTTCTGTGAAAATGAAACCCCAGGCAACAGTAGACAGATGGCCTGGAAAACCCTCAAATTCCTTCAGAATACCCTACAAGAGTTGATTCAGAGGCCAGATTTTACCCTCCAGGGCCTACATCTGGCTTCAAACAAGATATCCTCTTCAGACCTGCAACCTGCAATGGCAAAAGCAAAATGCCCAGAAACAATATATGCAAGGATGAAACCTGAAAAACCCAAAGAAAACAGCTAAATAATCACAATTTTCACAGGTTGGCTCTAAACAGCCAGATCTGTCATTATGCCACACATATTTTTAAAATTTATGATTTAAAATGAGGTGCTCCAGAAAATCGTTCATGCATTCACAATAGAAGTTCTAATGATAAGCTCGGGATCAAAACCAGTTGGGCTCTTCAGAAAATGCTATCTGGGAGTTGGTTGGTCTAACTGAAGACTTCCTTGAACGCCCGATGACCTCAAAATCAAAGATTTCCTGCACAAATTAATTCAACCATTAACATAGAGAGAGAAAACGACAATAAAATTCAGATCTAATGGAGATACCTACCATTATATTCAGAAATTAAATTATCATTCAAACCCCAGTGACCAAACAAGATACCTGTGCTTAAATCACTCTTCAATAAGCTATCATCAATAGCTGAAAATAAATCTATGCATGAAAATAAAACATCTTACAGTGTTTCCATTAAGAGTAACACTAGTAGAGATTAACCCCAAATTCTTTCTTTATTTGCAAATGAAAAACGATTACAAGAGAGCTTTCCTTAGCACACGACTCAAAGATCGAATGATCTCAACTGACCACGGACCTCCTATTTAAAGAAAAATTTCCTAACAGCTAGTTCAAGTGATCCTTGTCAAAGCGATCTCGACCGTTGATGAAGATCAAAAAATCTTTTAATCTCATCCATCAAAATTAAAATAATGAAGAACTTCGAAATTATCGTTTAAATGCATTTTAATTAATTCAAAATTTTAATTTTTAAATTAATTTCCTCAAAATTTTGACTTTGACTTAACTCTAGGGACCAAGGGCATAAAATTTAGCAAAATAATCACTTAACCTTAGTCCCTGGACCTCTTAAAATTTTTTTTTTTTTAAAGGACCCTCGAATTTAGCGTTTGGAAATTTAAAATTACCTAGGACCTAGGACTTAGGACTTAGGACTTATGAGGGGATAAATTATTTTTCTAACACTCGACATTTTACATCATGATTTTTACATTTTTACATCTGAAGGGGGAAAACCCATTTGACATAGACCCTCATAGACTACCCAATTCTGCAATACAAACATAATCTAGCAAATCAAGCAATTTGTAATAAAATAACCTAACCAAATAGTTAGGATTATTCCCAAATCACTTTTACATAGACTCGATCTAACACACTAGGACTCCCCTAAGATTCTAATGACAAAATCCATTCTGGCTTTGGCGTTAGGCTGAAGGAAAACTCTGCCGATAATGGATCGGTGAGACAAAAAACCTTCTGGAGCGTAGATCATGACTAGAAAATTAGGTTTACTTAGGCAATTACATACATGACACGGATCTGCTGAGATTATTTACAATTTACACATGCAGACTGGGTTTACAATATAACATGATTAGGCTGATGATGATAGTCGAACAGCACAGACACATTGATCAAGCGCTATCCCTTTTGCGAAAAAAGGGGGTGTATTGCTATGGATAGTTGACACGTAGTGGTCAACATCTGGCTCTACCTGGGGACACATTGTTGCACTATAGGAATGTGAGAATCCAGAATCTACATTCACGCAACACACAACAAAACATATGTAGCGTCCATCCAAAAATCATCATATAACATTAAGCGCAAGAAAGATATGAGCTCTTCATTTATTAACTAGTCAACAACATGAAAAACCAAATCTAATCCTAAGACATAAATGAAATGCTGAAAAGACAAGGAGTAGGGTTAGAAATATAATACAGAGGTTCCCCTAGCATCAAATGTCATCTTTGAAGAATAGCTTGAGCATTTGGCCATTCGCAAGTAAGTCAAGTGGTTCGCCATCCAATCTGCTCAAGTGGAATGAGTTTGGTCCAGCAATGTCTTGGATAATGTATGGTCCCAGCCACAAGCTATCAAATTTCTTGTGTTTTCTTGGTTTTTCATTCTTGCGATCCTAGAGGAGCACCATATCTCCAACCTCCAAAGATCTAGATCGAGATGATTTATCAAAGATTTTCTTAATGTTAGATTGATTCTTACATATATTATCAAACGCTGTCCTACGAGCTTCATCCAGCTCCACAATTTGATCAATCCTATTTTGAACAACATCTTCATTAGTGGAAAAATGTTGAAGGAGTTGATAAGCTAGCAATTCCAGGTGCACAGGTAAGGTTACATCCAAGCCATAAACTAATTCAAAGGGACTTTTACCAGTAGCTTTCTTTTTAGTGATCCTATCTGCCCATAAAGCATACTCGATTTTGCTATCCCAAGATCACTTATTATCTCCTACTATCTTCTTGATGATGGTTATGAGATTTTTATTACTTGATTCAACAAGACCATTACCCCGAGGGTAGTAATTTGATGAATGAGATAAGACAATTTCATACTTGAAACAAAAAGATGAAAACTCTGAAAAACTAAAAGCCTTGGCATTATCAGTAGTGATCTTAACAGGGACACCAAATCTAGTAATGATATTATTTTCAATGAATTCCATAATGACCTTTTCAGTGGCATTCTTAACAGGGATGGCTTCAACCCATTTAGTAAAATAATCAGGAGCAGTCAAAATCCATGAGTAGCCATTGCTAGAATTTTCATGAAACTTCCTGTGAAGTCCAATCCCCAACGCTGAAAAGGTGCCTCCACAACCACAGGTTGTAAGGGTAGGGCAGCAAGCTTCTGTTTCCCAGTGAATAGTTGGTAGGCTTGACAACTTCTAACAAACTTATGCACATCAGAAAAAATCGAAGGCCAATAATAACCAACTCTCAGAATTTTGTGGGCAGTAGTTTTAGCAGCATAATGACCACCACAAAATCCTGAATGAAACTCAGAAACTAACTTCTTGGACTCAATTTCATCAACACACCTAAGTACTATGCCCTCAAGATTTCTCCATCCAAGGCCATCTTTCATGAGGCAATACTTAGTGGCTTTTAATCTAAGAGCCCTTCTCTTATGAGCGACTAAATGGTTAGGACATGTAAATTTAACAAGTAATAAATAGTGTCCTTGTACCACTCATGCTCTCCTAATCTCTGCAGCTCAGGCGAAGATGAATCGTTAAGACAAATCAAACCAATAGCTTTTTCATTACATTCGGTCATTATTTGAGCCAAGCCTTGGCCTTTGACTAACTTGGTGTGTCTAATTTCTAAATCATATTCCTGTATTTTAGTAACCCACCTAGCACGAGTCCCTAAGCAATCAGTTTGAGTTAATATATCCTTAACAGCATAATGTGGGACAAAAGCAATGATTTTAGAATAACCCACATAAGTTTTGAAATGCTTAAGAGATTTGACTAAGATATAGGTTTGCTTTTCCATGGTATTGTACTTTAATTTAGAATTTTGAAGCGCTCTACTCATGAAAGAAATAGGTTGCTCGTGACCATCTTTATTTTTCTGCAATAAGACACCAACAATGGTATCCGCGGAGGCAAAAGAGAAAATCATGAAATCCTTAGAGTAATCAAGACTGACTAAAACAGGGGCTCTTGCAATAGCACCTTTGATTTCTTGAAAAAACTTTTTGCCATCTTCTTGCCAAACAAATTTTACATCTTTCTTCAGAAGACTTTGAATAGGCTTAGCTACTTTTGCGTAATTTGGAATAAACCTTCTAAGAAAATTTGTTTTTCCAAGAAAAGACTAAAGGGACTTAAGATTATGGGGAAGAGGAATCTTTTGGATTGCCTCAACTCTTTCAGGATCAATCTTGATTCCATCTTTAGAAATGATGTGACCAAGTGATTTCCCTTCGGTTACTCCAAAAACAGACTTAGACGGATTTAAAGAAATCTTGTACTCTCTACATCTATCAGAAACTTGCAGAAGATGACTTATATGACTAATACCATCCTTATTGGAACACCATGTTGAATGCCTCGTCTGAGCAATAATCCCTGTTGCAAGCATCTTCGAAAGCTCTTTTTGAACCAAAGGGGCTAACTTAGGATTAATCTGCCTAAGCTTTTGGCGAAAGGGTTTAGCATTTTCATCTTTCAAAGGGATAGTGTGTTCCATGAAATCCTCCCTATAACCTTTCAACTCATCCTAAGAAAATGCTAAAACATCCCGATATTCACGAAGTAAATTGGTTAACTTTTTCCTTTCTTCATCATTAGTACCCTTACCAATGTTAATAATCTTTGGATCCCTAAAAGTACCAATGTTTACTTCAATGCATTTGCCTGGATCCATTTTATTTTCCTCTCTCGACTTTGTGGCATCATGCCAATCAAAGTGCTGCTCTAAAGAAACCACATTCCTAGGAGTAGGATTTATGATATCTTCATGATCATCAAATCCATCCTCTTTAGAATCTATCCGAAAATTTTCAACCTCATCCAAATTGTCAAGAAAACGGATCACCTGTTTCTCATCATCAAAAACTTGCCAATGCTCTGAGTTATCTGGAATAGAAGGGCTAAATATAACTTCCATTTTTATCTTTTCCTTAATCAGCCCATCAGATAACTACAAAGTAGAAGCAGCTACAGCAAGCTCATCCGCAGAACTATTATGCTCTCTTGGGATTGCCTCAAGGTCAAGGGCATCAAAGTATTCCATAGTATCCCATACAGCATTGTGATAATTCCTTAACCTTTGATTTTTACATGTAAATTTATTCTTAAGTTGCATGATAATTAAGTCAGAATCCCCCTTGATGCTAAGCAATTTAATTCTTAAAGCCTTTGCTAACTCAAGACCCAACAACAAAGCTTCATATTCAGCAACGTTGTTGGTTGCTTCAAATTCCAATCGATAGGAAAACTTGAAAATATGACCAAGGGGAGATTTTAATACTATTCCTGCACTTTTACCATGCCTAGATGATGCACCATCAAAACACATATACCAAACTTTATCATTAAGATCCCTAATCTTTTTATCAACCTTATTATCGGGAAGAACTATGAAATTAGACATAATAGCATAATTCCCAATGTCAGATTGTTCTTTAATTATCTCATTATGAGGTCTCTTAGGGTCTTCAACATGGAATCTTCTCTCGGGCTCTCTATTAAGTCTCACAAATCCATCACCTCTAGGAGAAGGAATCATAGCATATGACCAATTCATTTGAATACTTCCTCCTAGATCAGAGGCCCATTTTCTAGATAAAAGCATACCCCAACCATCAGGCACATCAACAACAACAATGTCCATAACAATCATGATGTCCGGGTAAACTGATAAATGAACTTGTAAATCCTTGATCAGACCGTGAACTTCAATCTTCTTAGAATCCATGGCACATATATTGTAGTAAGGCCAAGAAACTCTTAAATTAAGTTGTTCCATGACCCTCTTGGTCATGACACAAGTTGACGCACCAGAATCTAGCATGCAATTATTCAATTTATACCCATTGAACATCAAAGTAATAAAGAAAGGTTGATGATCCTTGTTACCTGAATCTAAACTTTGCAAATATATAGGAGCATCCTGATAATCAACCTCTGGGGCTTTCTGTTGAGAAACATTTACTTGAAGACCTTCAATACTTTTAGTAACTTAGCTCTTTGGGAAGGACTTTTCACAATCTCGGAGACAGGAACCCAGATTTTTGCATTATTAAACCAACATCCCAAATCGACATCTAATCCAGAGTTTGAACCTAGGTTAAAAATTCGAGCGGGAATTTGATTTCCACTTTGATCTTTATCCCTTTTTTGATAAGTTAAACCCTTATCTTTAGCAATATCCATGATTTGCTCTGGAGAAGGTTTCTCAACATATAATTTAACCATGATATCATTTTCATTCTCAAAATTATTTATACTAAACGCTGACACGGGACGCATAACATCTCGGCTATTTTCCTTAAATTCCATCCAATCTTTCATAGACAAAGGAAACTCTTTACCCACTACATTTATTTGATTACCTGCCCCAAACATTCCATTATCCAAAATTCTTCTAACAATGGGGCAAGTAGTCTCCTCATGAAGAGCATCACAAGCCCGACAATAAGGCGGAGCATCATCAACCAAATTAGTATGTTCAAGTGGATTATGTGGTCTCTGCTCACTAGATTGACCCTTCTTCTGCCAATTATTATTCTGATTATTATTAATTTCTAGGCTGGAAATTTTGCGTTTGAGCTCTTTCCATTTGGATCAACCTATTCTGCAAAGTACTTATTTCCTTAGCATGGTTAGAGGTTAATTTCGCTTGGTTAATCTCCATGCTTTCAATTTTTTGCAGTGATTTTTGAACAAGCTCGTTATCAAACTCTTGAACGTATTTTCCTTTAGGTTCTTTTAATTTCGTTGAAGCCCTATCAAAAACTGGGATTTCAGACTTCCCAAATGCCACCTTATCCTTTTCGAGCTCCACTGCTAAAGCTTGACAATTCCTATAATCAGGAAGTTTAGCACATCTTAACTCGTAAGAGGGCTCGGGGCTAAAGGCATCAATGTAAAAGTCTCGAAGAGATTTGTCGGTAGGTTTATAATCTTGAGGTAATTCTTTAAAAATATCATTAAACCTTTTGTTAAATTCTTCAGCGATTTCATTCTCTCTCTTTTTGATTATGCTAATAGCTTTCATGAGGTGTCTTCCTTCTCTCTTATCTCCATACTTTTCCTTAAAGGCATTAACAATCAATTGCAAGGAATCAAATGAATCTCGAGGCTTTTCCATAAACCAATCTAAAGCATCGCCCTCCAAGGTTAGAACAAAAAGGGTCATTTTAACATTTTCATGATTAAAATCAGCAGCCCTTGCATATTTTCCCAGCCATGAACTAAAATCTTTCAGATGCCAGTTAGCACTAATTGCATTAATGCCCTAAAAGATAGGCAATTTATCCATCCCATGCTTAGGAATATCATTGGGATAACCTTGAATATTAGCAAAGTTACATGGGGCGAATATGTCCATGATGTCGTGCTCAACCGGGCTAGTAAAAAGCAAGCGGATATCAGAGACCGCTTCTTGTCCGAGATTAACAAGATGTGCACGAGAAGAGAGTTTGTGTAATCGTACTCTGAGAGCCCTTCCAGGATCAGGAGCAGGATTAACCAAACTGCTTGGATGTCTTCTAGTATACACCCTTGCGGAAGGTAAATGAAGTGCAGTCGCCACCCGGACAGAAAGTGTAACACGAAAAAACTCGAAAGGAAGGAGTCAAAGACAGGAAAGGACGAGAGCTAAGAAACGAGATGAATGTTGAGGAAACCAAGGACAAAAAAAACTCTATCCTCGGCAATGGAGCCAAAAAATGTTGTCGCACAAAGTGTCTAAGCACCGCGACAATGCTCAGACCGGGGGTTGTCACCCTGATCCCCGATCTCTCCGTTTACGCTGTCCTCCCTATAGCAGGCTAAGGGGGGTAGACCCTATGGGATAAAAGATAACTAGCTGTGAATCAACCGATTCGGGAGACACAGAGAAGAAATCGAATACTTGATTAAGGCTTAGCAAGACTTAGAATTCAATTAAATTTTAAATGATTACAACTAGTGCCTTATGGAGTCAATGATCCAAGGTAATCAATTAGCTGCTGCTGCTTATGAAATAATTAATGATTGCTTGAAAAAATTGCAAAATATCTGATATGTAACGAGCATTCAATAATTCAAGCAATAACGAAAGATTTTCTATATGAGCACAAAGTCCTAGCAACTATATTTCAAGAGATACAAATACTTTAATCAACCACGAAATTTAAATGCTAACCAGTTTCAAATAGTTAATCTCCAGATATAAACATTTAAGCACATTTAACTATAGCACAAAAAGACACCAAGAGGAAAATTTAAACTTGATAGCCTAGTTATTCCTTAGGTGAATTTCTCGATATGCCAAGCAACATTAAATGTGACCAAAATAAATCACAAAGGAAAAGTTTTTATTATTATTATTTATTATTTTTATGTTTAGAATTTTTTTTTTTTTAGATTTTTAATTTTAGAACAAAATAAAATTTAAATGAAACCCAAAATTGAGCTTTTAATTTTTTTTTTTTTTTTTATTTTTAATGATTTAAAATATAAATCAAAATCATAAAGAAAAATGAAATTCTAAAATAAACAAAACTACATAAAATGAATCAAAATCTAACCTCACTATCATAAACAATAAAAATTTAACTAAAAATCTATGAAGACCCAAACAAATTCAAAACTATATAAACTCTAAACTAATCAAACTTATCCTAAACAAATAAATCGAAATTTGTGAGCCTCAAATCCTAACTTAACATAAACGATGAAATCAAATTTTTAAAAAATAATAAAAATCTAACCCTAACGTATAGCATGTAAAAAAATCGAACGCTCTCTTTTTTTCTTTTATATGCGTTTGCAGATGTGCAGGTCGACGATGGAAGAGGGGATGGAGGTCTGTGAAAGTTTATGTGCAGGCAAATCGTGAAGAGGATTACGCGGAAGGCTGAGGAGTATAGGACGCGCGGGATGAGAGAGGTAGTTGCTGAGGAGCACAGGAGATCGCGCAAAGAGAGAGCAGCATGAGGGTTTCGATGTGTTTTGCAGGTGCGGAGGTAACTTGGCGATGACAGCTGAAGGAGCTCAATGGATATGGAAATCACAGAGAAGAGGGGAGGCTATGGAAAGTGTGGAGGAGTCGAAACTGCGTTTGGAGGCAGCGTAGGGAGCTACGATGAGAGGGATGAAAGGGATTTGAGGAAGTTCTATTCCTTTTGCAGGTTTGGATGAGGGTGTGAGAAGGGGCAATGGGGAAGCCTGCAAAGGCGACCAATGAAGCACGAAATCTGCGTGAAAAAAGCAAAGGGGTGCGTTGAGGGATAAAGGAGGATAGACGCAAGTGGCGAGGGCAGCTGGACAATGTGGAAGATTTCCTGCAAAACGTTGATGAAAAACCCTGTCTCAACAGTGGTTATTCTCTGCAATAGATTTCAAAGGTTAACAAATTTAATAATGAAGAGAAACCGAGATTCTCAAAACTTGCAGAGCAGAGGACTAAACCCATAACCCTCGTGGCTTCCTCAAAAAAAAAATTAATGGAAATTATGAACCACAAATGTTCAAGTCTCAAAAATAGTTTTACTCCAATGATTGCAACTTCAACAAGGAAATAAAATTTCGTGGCCTGAAGAGAGATTTTAAATTTGATATACAACTTTCAAAGGGTTTAGACAGCGTACGCCTTAAAAAAAAATTTCGAAATTTTTCTGTGAAAATGAAACCCCAAGCAGCAGTAGACAGATGGCCTAGAAAACCCTCAAATTCCTTCAGAACACCTTGCAATAGCTGATTCTGAGGCCATATCTTACCCTCCAGGGCCTAGATCTAGCTTCAAACAAGATATCCTCTTCAGACCTACAACCTGCAATGGCAAAAGAAAAATGCCCAGAAACAATATATGCAAGGATGAAACCTGAAAAACCCAAAAAAACAGCTAAATAATTACAATTTTCATAGGTTAAAGGCTCTAAACAACCAGATCTGTCATTATGCCACACATATTTTTAAAATTTATGATTTAAAATGAGGTGCTTCAGAAAACCCTTCATGCATTCACAACAAAAGTTCTAATGATAAGCTCGGGATCAAAACCAGCTGGACTCTTCAGAAAATACTATCTGGGAGTTGGCTAGTCCAACTGAAGACTTCCCCGAACGCCCAGTGACCTCAAAATCAAAGATTTCCTGCACAACTTAATTCAACCATTAACATAGAGAGAAAAAACGATAATAAAATTAAGATCTAATGGAGATACCTGCCATTATATTTAGAAATTAAACTATCATTCAAACCTCAGTGACCAAACAAAATACATGTGCTTAAATCACTCTTCAATAAGCTATCATCAATGGCTGAAAATAAATCTATGCATGAAAATAAAACATCTTACAGCATTTCCATGAAGAGTAACACCAGCAGAGATTAACCCCAAAGTCTTTCTTTATTTTCACATGAAAAACGATTACAAGAGAGCTTTCCTTAGCACACGACTCAAAGATCGAATGATCTCAACTGACCACTAACCTCCTATTTAAAGAAAAATTTCCCAACGATTAGTTCGAGTGATCCTTGTCAAAGCGATCTCAACCATTGATGAGGATCAAAAAATCGTTTAATTTCATCCGTCGAAATTAAAATAATGAGGAAATTCGAAATTATCATTTAAATGCATTTTAATTAATTCAAAATTTTAATTTCCTCGAAATTTTGACTTTGACTTAACCCTAGGGACCAAGGGCATAAAATTTAGCAAAATAATCATTTAACCTTAGTCCCTGGACCTCTTAAATTTATTCTTTTTTTAAAGGACCCTCGAATTCAGCCTTTGGAAAATTTAAAATTACCTAGGACCTAGGACTTAGGACTTATGAGAGGATAAATTATTTTTCTAACCCTCAAGACATTTTACATAAAACCCATTTGACATAGACCCTCATAGACTACCCAATTCTGCGATACAAACATAATCTAGCAGATCAAGCAATTTGTAATAAAATAACCTAACCAAATAGTTAGAATTATTCCCAAATCACTTTTACATAGACTCAATCTAACACACTCTAGGACTCCCCTAAGATTCTAATGACAAAATCCATTCCGGCTTTGGGGTTAGGCTGAAGGAAAACTCTGTCGATCATGGATCGGTAAGACAAAAAACCTTCCGGAACGTAGATCATCACTAGAAAATTAGGTTTACCTAGGCAATTACATACATGACACAGATCTGCTAAGATTATTTACAATTTACACATGCAGACTGGGTTTACAATATAACATGATTAGGCTGATGATGATAGTCAAATGACACGAACACATTGATCAAGCGCTATCCCTTTTGTGAAAAAAGGGGGTGTACTGCTATGGGTAGTTGACACATAGTGGTCAACATGGACCATTCCCCTTATGTAGCAAGTCCACAGGTTTGGAACAACCCGAGGAGTTTGAGATTCAGGATCGGGAATCTCATGTATACAGGTGGAAGAAAGCCCTCTATGGCTTGAAGAAAACACCCCGGGCTTAATATGAGAGGAGTAATAGCTGTCTGATGAAGCTGAGATTCACTAGGAGTGAAGCCGATCCAAACCATTGCTTGAAGGATATGGATAATAGACCTCTTATACTAGCACCTTATAAGGACGACCTCTTTCTGACAGGTGCAAACCCTCTCATTTGCAAAAATAAAAGGGAGTTGGATTCTGGATTTAGAATGGTGAACTGCAAGCCCGTGGTTACCTCGATGGAGCTTAATTTTTAGAAGTTATGTGGTAGTGATGCCGGACTAGATTTGGGAAATGCCTCTGAGTTTCATAAACTCATTCGCCTTGATGTTCTTGGTGAAATTCCATCTGGATATATGTTTTGCAGTTAGCATGTTGGGCTCATATTTGGTTGAGCCACACTGGATTGGTGCCAAGAATCTTCTGAGATATCTTCGGGGCACAATCTCTCATGGATTGAGATACACTGTCGGAAATATGAAGCTGCATGATTATTCAAATGCTGACTAGGCAGGCAGTGTAGAGAATCACCAAAGCACTTCTCAGTGTTGGTTCTCTTTCGGTTCTGCTTTGATATCATGGATGAGTAGGAAGCAAAAGTCAATTTCTATAAGCACCACCGAGACGGAATACACAGCTACGAGTATGATCTCGTACGAAGCTGCCTGGTTGTGGAAGCTCTTCAGTGAGTTGTTTGTACGCATGATGGATACCACCATGATCTTCTGTGTCAACCAAGGGGGGATTCGATTGTTGAGGAATCCCGTATTCAATGATTGCTCTAGCAGATAGACATCAAATACTACCTTATCTGGGATATGGTACATTGATGAGCGAGGAGGCTCCATCGCATTGAAACTGATGTACAAGTCACAAACATTTTGTCAAAGCCCCGAGGAAAGATCAAATCTGTGACTTTCCCGAACAACTTGGATTCATTGAGAGACCTTCTTATAAGGGTCATGCATGTTGCATGCATTGAGCTCTGGGAGCTCCGAGGGGCTTAGGGTACTCACTAGAGAAACACACGACCCTAGGGCAACTCACCCTCCCCTAATGGCGCGCTGTGAACAGGGTGAATGGCTCAGCCTTTCCTTGTGATACCCCGAGGTGACTTAGGGACAAGATGAATGGTTCTCCTATCGAGGCATCCTACCCATGCAGTCTGGGACTCATGGGAAGTATCTCTCATCCGGCCAATGAGCAGGGAAATGGGGTTAGGGACCATAGTAGTATTATCGATGGACGCATCGTTGTGTCTACCGTACTCCTTATGCTAAAATGACCTCCATTGATCTGGGATCAATGAAACTAATCTGCGATCGATATGAGTGGTTTGAGACACTCTCTTGTGATATTGATCTGGGATCAATGAAACTGAATTCAGGTTAGTAAGAGTAATATGACTCACTCTCTTGGAACTGATCTCGGATCATTAAGAGTGGTATGACACACTCTCTTCATATGGAACTAACTTCAGGTCAGTGGAGAATGGTATGAGACATTCTTGATCAATTCTTCTTCATGGTTCAACAAAGCAAAGCTCAACAGAGCAGAGCAATGCAGGACACTAATGCTAGAGATAGTACAGTCGGACATATGGATCAGCGGATGGAGTTCTCCCTAGTTGAGAGAGTGTTAAAATTGACAACTAGGGCCAAACTCCATGTGGGTCATCTTATTTATGGCAGATGATATTTTTCTTGGATCCCTCTCATCGAGAGGTGTAGGATTAATCTAAAGATCATCTGAATCCGATAAGTATTCATGGAGTTATGAATTTATTTGTGTTATAAGACAATTCGTCAAGGTCAGCCAACAACCAAATAAACCCCACATGTGTTCAACGTTTTAGTATAAAAGGAGATGACTTGAGAGTCATTTCTACACACACACTTCTATCTTGATTTCTCTCCATTTGTCTTGGGTTTTAGGGGAAGAGAAATCTAGGAGTGGAAGCCCTAGACGTTGGAGGAAAGAAGACTAAGGGGGCTGCCCTAGAAGATGATGCCCTAGCAAGGAAAACACAGTCCTAAGGAGGATGCCCTAGCCACAGTCCTAAGGAGGATGCCCTAACGCAATCCTAAAGGATGTCTAGCCGCAGTCTGCCCTAATCCAAGAAGACGCAGTCATGTTGTGAAGGAGATAGCCCTAAGTTGGAGGCAAGGGAACTCTGTCTTAGCCGCAACAAAGGAGAGCTGAACAACGTGGTTGAAGAGGCTTGTTTCATGATATTTTGGAGGGCCGAATTTTCCATAAGGGAGGCCGAGATTACTCCTTAAAGGGTCGAGACAAGGAAAGGTTGTTGTAGCCTACGTGGAGTTCTTAGGTGCCCAACGCTTGGTAAAGGGCAGTGTAGACTGTTGTGGGTAAGTCGCAGCCCTACGAACTGTTTTGAGGGCAACGTATGGTGGTTTAAGTGAGTTGTAGGTGGCAGCGGAGGTCTGTGGTAGGCCACAAGCCTAGCCACTCCAAAACAAGGCAGTGTGAAGGTGTATTGGGGGTTGTCTATGCCCAGAACATCAGCAATGGGAGCGACCACTTCTCCGAGGTTAAGCCGCAATCTAGAAGGGTTGTTTTAGTAGCTGATCAAGGGTTATTACAGCATGCAAATATGCCCTAACTAGCAATAGTGGGACAACAGTGTTGTTGTACATAGCAACAATGTTTCATGGTGTTGCAAACTCATTAGACAACACAATGATGGGACAACACAATGATTAGGACAGTTATGACATTGCGTAGCAAAGGCACTATAGGACAACAACAATAAGAAGTTGCAGAAAGCATAGCGCTTCAAGCACATTGGGACAACAATATGGTACTTGGTGCAGCAAGTACACAAAGCAATAATGGTGCAACAAGCACATGGGTGAAAACATGGTGCAGCAAGGTACAACAGCGCTAAACACTGGGACAACAGTGCAGCATAAGGTCCAGCATTGTGATGGGTGCAACATGGTGCAGCACGGTGAGGTGCAGCATGATGACAAGATGCAGCACAATGATAGGTGAAGGAGTCACCTTGGAGAATTAGTTGAAGCAGCATGTCTTCAACTAGTCTCATGTATCATCTTCCTAAAGACGATCTATGCTCTTATCTAGATAAGCCAAAGTGTTGACTTCTGTTGTAAATGTACTATCTCTATCTCTCCCTCTGTTGAACTATTGAAGAACATATAAGAAGAATTGATCAAGGGTTTCCCCACATTGGGGTTTGTCCCTTGCTTGCACCACACCTTGTGTCCTCTTGTCTTGGCTTGTCTTTTGCGATTTATCTTTATGTTCTATCTGCAATTTACTTTAATGTTGATGTGGTTGCTAATCAAGAAAAGATATTGAGCTAACTGTGAAAATTAAAATAAATTGCTCTGAGCATAGAACATACCTAAAATTAAGAAAATCACTTCCACCGGTCCTCTTCCATAGATGCACTCCTTCACTAACTCCACATGCCTAGAAATTCATTGATAAGCTAAAGCATCGATCCTTCATCCTCCACCACTTATACATGTTGTAAATCATTTAAATAGTTCTGCAGCTTGCTAGGGTTCCACTCTCCAGGGAATCACATAGTTGTGTATGTTTCGGATAATCCCTTTGAACTAGAATCTTGATCACCCTAAAGAAACCAATCAATCCTATCTTCCACTTGAACCCTAATTGGTCAAATCATTTGATTGGTGGAATGTGATGTAGAACCTTTAGAGAGATCTTGAATTTGTTTGACTAGGCCATTTGATCTCTAAGATCTATAGGGAAAACCCCGCATGAGCCGAAGAAGAGTTGGCCTAAAGCGAGAAGAGGTTTGGTGAGGTGATAGTAGCCCTCCCTCTAAGGGGTAGTGGATCTTGTACTTGACCTTTTGGACTTTATCTCGAGAAGTGTGAGAT
Organism: Pinus taeda; assembly: GCA_000404065.3. Classification (NCBI taxonomy): domain Eukaryota; kingdom Viridiplantae; phylum Streptophyta; class Pinopsida; order Pinales; family Pinaceae; genus Pinus; species Pinus taeda. The sequence goes on from APFE030958244.1 coordinate 22,956, forward strand.
TTGCTATAATAGTGACTATTCAGATTTTAATGTCGCCGTTGTTGTTTAAGGAAGAGTATGTAAATACCATTGTTGTGCCGAGAGGCACTCTACAACCCAATATGGCAGTGAAGTTGTAAAATGTTATGTAATGCATTATGCAATGTTATGTTGACTCGGTCAAATCATTTAAAATAAATTAAAATTAAAAAAAAAAAAAAAATTATTAATAAGATAAGTTTGAGTTAGTCGTTTGATGGGTATATCAATGGTGGTTTACAAGCCCATGGTATTTGTCCATGATATTTGTTATGATGAAACCTATTTAAGGCTTGAGGAAATCCATTATGGAATGCAAGAGTACTAGCGTAGATCCATCTTAACTCCAGACTTGATCCCTCTCAGCGCTTGGTAGATCCGGACTTAAGATTGATCTAGGCTGGTATATAACCTTCTTCTTTCTGTTTTGTCTTGATGTAAATATTTTTTGTAAATATAAAAAGTATTTTTCAAATAAAATGAATTGCAACATTCTTTCCTCAAATCAATATTGTATCATTTCTCATCAACATCCCAACATATCCTCTAGCATATATTTTTCCAATTAAAGCATGATCTGATGTTACTAGAAACATCCGTCCTGCATTTCCAAGTGGAAATGTTTTTGCAATATATAGTGCCTCCACAGCATGTATATCAAATATCTTGCCTTCCTTTCCAAGAAAATATTAATCATAGGAAGATGAGAAAAAATTGTTATATATTATACAGAACGTAATAAGAGAAGGAAGGAAATGCTGCAAAACATAAAATCTTCTTTTATCTACAAATAATGGTCGTTGTATCATCTTATGTAGACATGCTAGGGGGTTTATTCCCACCAAAAATTTAAAGATGCAATGATATATTTTGCATCTTTTGAATATCGAAAAAGTGAATGATAGGAGGCTGCAGCATCCATTGTTTAATTATAACCCAGTAAGGTAAATATGTAAAATTAAAAAAGAACGCACAAAAAAAAGTTGCAAAAAGTTTTTTTTCTGTTGAAGCCTGAAAATGATAAACCCATGATTATAGCAGATGCCAACAAAAATGAAAAAGGATCTCTTCAAAAATTTATCTTTGGATGAAGAACTATGGAAAAAACTATCACCTATGGTTCATGGTTAAATATAATCAAATAACATGGTTGAAAAATAAGAAATCAGTACCATTTTGTAATAATTTATGATAAATATGTTTTTTTTCAATGTAGCATATTTTGGGGAAAACCCTAGGCATGTCCCATTCGAAGGCTGGTACCTAGGGAAAACACTAGATTCTTCCTGGCACAAGGCTAGGTCAACAATAGAAATCAAAGTCGTTACAACAATATACTCATTAAAAGCTCAACATGTCACTTGCAGAAATTGAACCTGGGTGGAGAGGATGACATTCATCTCAACCATCAAAGCTAGACCCAACTGGCTATGATATATATGTTGTATGTGTTCAATAAGCCAATTTAGACTAGAGGTAAGTTTCATATAAGAATAAAAATAATGCCAGATGGACAAATACAAACCCACATTGTTAGAGCTCTTATCCCCAGATTCTTGATCACGATCTTCATTGTCATCCTCATTGTCATCCTCATTAGGCTCCTTCTCACCTAAGGTTGCTCTGACAACAATTGCTTTCATCTTTGAATTCCTTAAGTTAATGCATCCAAAGAAGTTCCTTTGAGGAAGCAATGTCACCAACAATGGTGTAAAAGCAACTGAACAAGGTGAACTTCTGCCCACGTTTACAGTTCCAGTATCAGTATCACAAGTCGACAGATATGCACAACACTGGATGGAAGTTAACAATGATGCTGCCATAACCTGTGACAGAAAATTTATATCAAAAGGGTATGATAATAACAGATGGTGACAGTAAGGAGAAATTCATCTTAAAAGGAAATGTAAAATCCAAAAGAAACACGTCAAGAAATTCTGCAAATTGAGGCACCTTGTGTGATGCAATCAATGACAGGAAAATTACAACTTCGTGGGTGTTGCTTGAGTGATTTTAGTTCATGCCTCAGTGACATGCGACATACAGATTCAAGAGTCCTGTAAAGAGGAATATCAGTCAGTATGATGCCATTCTTTCTTGATTACCATCTTTCCATCAAAATAAAGAACTTCTTGTGAAGTGAAAAAGGTGACCAATTATATTGTACTTGTGAGGTAAAATCTTCAACACAGAGATTCCATTTAGCATATGGATGATACCTTCCATTGAAATGAAGAAAATTGTTTTCTTGGAGATTTTTTGCATACTTCAGATCAGCGAAGAAAGTTTAAGGTCAAAGAGCATACTCATCCCTTTGATTTTTCAATAACCCAAAAGTTGGAAGTGTTGAAAAGTGTAACTAGGTTCGGCCTTCATAATGACATGTGTAATTGTGATTTTATGTAATTGATGAAAAGAAGAAAAATAAAATTATTATTGTAATGCTTGTCTCATGGGTTTCACGAGCAAGGAATTTTATTTTAGTGATGACTCCCATTGTGAGCCTTTAGTATTTGTCATCTAGTCATAACAGTCAATTTGAGTCTATGTCATGTATGAAGGACCCTTCTTGGGCATGTTACACTTTATATAAGTCCTTAAATAAGTAAGAAAGCCCTCCAAGACCAAGAAAAAGTATCTTCTTCAAGTTGGCTTCAAGATGGAATAAAAGATCTTCACTAAAGGACATGTTGGCTCACCCTCTCTCAAGTTGGCTTATTATGAGGCTCCAACCATAGTTTTAAAACTCCGACTCCGACTCCGACTCGGCCGAGCAATGACTCCAACTCCGACTCCGAAACGGTAATGACTCGGCCGGCTCATTTTCAATGACTCGGTCGTTGTAAAAAATACATTACATATTTAGTTTTTTTATAAAAAAACATAATTTTGAAGATTTTAAACATAATTTTAAAGATTTTCATTCATGTTTCCAAACACACAGCATTATAATATAGATGGAAGACGACATATGATCAAAGTAGGCTCATGAACCAATCCATTATATCAAAATGGTACCCAATGGCAATACATAGTCAACTGTCATACATGATCAAAGACTCAAAACAAAAAACACATAACCAAGGAGGCTAGAAATGGCCTCTACAAGACTACAACAAAAGTAAACTGTGACGGTGGCCAGAGTCGCCAGACTCCAGTACTAGTACAAGAGTAGGTCTGCATTCACGTTAACACTATGACACCAATTTTCTTGTTTTTATGTCTTCCAATTGCAAGGTAGCCTTATAACACCTCCCTATGGATGATGCCCTTCGTAACTTGATATATGAACTACATCAAATGGGTATATCATCGAATTAAGAGGCCCTTTGTTGTTTCTGAACAGGCTTCGTTTGATATAGATAACACATTTTCTAGTTAGTTTTCCTATTTCTCCCCTTAAAAGTTATGATGCTGTGCATTCCCCACTTCTGTTCTCCAGAGTCCAAATATTCAATGGTAACTCCCTAGTTTCAAGAATTGCTTCTGGGTTCTCCTTTCGACTTACTTTCTATTGGCTAGATATAACTCATTATTAGTGGAAAGTTGAATCATTAAATTGTCCAGCGAGGCTGTTTGTGTTGCTTGCAATTAAGTTGAACTTTTTATGGTTTTTATTGGCCACATGTGATCTGGGCACTACCATTACTTTGTCTTATAAAGAGCCATTTAAATCTTAAGTTGATAAGAAACCGAATTACTTGGATGTAATGATGGATGGTGTGAGTCTTTATTATTTAATCCTCTGTCATAGATAGAATAGTTTGTTGGAGTGAAACCAACATGTAAATGACCTTGCTGAATAATGCAAGCTTTCTCGAGAAAATACAAATATATGTTATTTTGACAAAGGGATCTAATATCATCAACAAAAGTTATTTCTATATAGTATAAACAAGGTAGTGGTTTCAAATTTCAAAAAAACTAACTTGCAAGCAGACTTAATGGAGATTGGAACTATAACACTATTAATGTTTGACCCCACATTGACTCGGCCGTTTCATAGTGGAAACGGTCCGTTTTGGCCGAGTCAGCAATGACTCGGCCGAGTCAGCCTTCCAAACCAAGTTAACCACCGTTTCACATGGGAGCCCATCGACCCGGATCAACCCGGCCGAGTCAATGTTGACTCGGCCGTTTCTTAAAACACTGGCTCCAACAACTATAGATAGGGCAGCACATCCTCATTTCAAAGCAGGAATTTTGGTCAAGGTATGAAGTTTGTAAATGATGCGAAGGTCATCAAAAGGGAGCTTTCTAATCAGTGAAAGGAAGGGAAGGAAGAGCGAAGTCCCTATCACTGTTTTGGGTCTGTTTTACATAGGAAGAATACATGGCAGCTAGCATGGCCACATGCGAAGATATTTGGCTTTAGAAGTTGCTAGTGGGTTTATTTGGTCAACAGTTAGATTCGACTAGTATCTAATGTGATAATCAGAGTTGCATCAAGCTCTATAGGAATCTAGCCTTTCATGATAGGTCGAAGCATATCAACATCAGATACCACTTCATCAAAGATTGTGTACAACGTGGATCATTTCGACTATAACATGTTCCCATAGATCAACAGGTTGCGGATATTCTCACGTAGGCCTTGGGTAAGGGAAAGTTTGTCTACTTAAGGGATAAGATGGGAGTAGTGGAGAACACCTTCCTCGCTAAGAGGGAGTGTTAACTTTTTGGTAGCAGCAGACAGTTATTCTAGTCCCTATGGTGTCTATGAGGCTAAGGAACACAGGAGGATAATTATCTCCAATACCTAGAAATTATTTCTAAGGAAAATGCCTCAATTAGATTAATTATCCAATTATTAATTATTTTCCCAAGTCTAACTTAGGAAAATTGGTTAATTAAATCAAATTAATTGAGGAAAACCAATTTTTTTCTAGAGACTTCCAGAAATTCACTTGATGAGTCAAGATGATCTTGGCCATCGATTGTGATTAGATCGTGGCCATTGGTTTCTCAACGAGAGATTATAAAGAGCAAATCAAGTGGGCTTTGGAGATCACTAAGGAAGTGCAATTTGTAGTGATAGCAAGGGCGTAGAGGGAGACACCAATAGCGGGGCTTCAGCAGAGTGTTTGGGAGAAGAATTTCTCAGTGATTTCCAGTTTCCGTTGACAAGAAGGAGATAGATTTCATCAACATAAAAGGAGGCTAAAATTAGCCGTGCAAATTATGGTAGAGGAGCTCGTTTCAGTAGCCAGTTAGTTGCCAGAGACATCACCCAAAGGTAGAGCGAGTGAGTCAGATGAGTTATTGGAGGTCAATTTTCTAGCAGATTAATTTTCCCAGAGGCAGTGTGAATTTCAAGAGCAGCTAGTGTGAGTTGTAGAGCCAATGCAAGTTGTCGAGAAGAGTGCGAATTGCACAGGGAGGCCGATTTCATCTACAAAGGGAGACCTTTGTGTCTCTAGATCGATTTGTTGAAGAGAATATTATTTGTCAGAGCTTTTCCAAGCAGTTGTTGTATTTCTCAAATTGTTGAAGAATTAAAAATATAAACCCTCATCTACAAAACTGGAATTCCCTAGATTGGTGATTTTCCATGGACTATTGTCCATAAATATTAGTGTCAATTATTTTGTGTGTGCGCCTTATTTCTCAGTGCCTGATATTATTTGTAAAGATTGCAGTAGCGAATTAATTGCTATTTTCCGTAAAATTCTGAAGACAAATAATCTCCAATAGATAGAATATTAAATTCTAGTTGCTGCAATTAAGGAAATTTCACAGCTCTCTCATTCTCATGGTTGGAAGCATAGTGCTTGGAAAAACTACGTTCATTTGTATTCTCATTATTTGATCAATAATATAAAGGCTTTGGAGGTCTATTCTCTTGGGTTGTGGACTCATGCTTAGCTTTGGGAGGTAACGTTTGTTTTGTTTCCAATGGTTGATATGTACTTTTCATGATTTATTTATTTGATTGCAAGCTATTTGTTTTAGTAGCCTAGCCCATAGGGACACTTTTGCCTAGGGGAGAGGAATCCAATTATTTGGATATCCTCTTTGGCACTTGAGCATATCCTAGGCTTGACTTAGGTTTATGTGTTCTTGGCTGAACAATAAGCCAATCCTTGCCATCATATGAGCAAAGTCTATTTGTCTTGCAAGTGTGGTGGTTCAAGTGTTATAGGTTTCCTTGCATGCTTGAAGGTGGTGACGTTTTTGTTTAAACCATCCATCTCCAAAGTGGCTAAGGATCCTCAATCCAAAGTTGATAAAGGCATTCCAAGTTTTCCAGAAGATCAACCAAAAAAGGGCTTTGAGCCCCTCAAGATTTGCCTCTCCATCATCTAAATCTCAAATCATTTCTTGGTCACTTTTTTGGGTTTATCATTGAATATCAATGCATTAGGCTCAAAATTAGACCACTTCCCAACAGTGGTCCTTCTCGCTCTAAGAGGAACAAGATTTAAAATAATTTCCAACTCACTTAAGTCTGCTTTCCTTATTTGTTAGTGGATCTTAAATCATACTAGAGTCTTGCTGTTTCATTTGCAAGTTTATTTAGCTAATTAATTAATAAATCGATTTTCACTGTCTTTTGGGCAGAAAATTGGTTCAGTTTGGACTACCTTTGAGGGATGGTCATTAGTACCATATTCCAAGTTGGCTGACTGTCCCTTTTTGCAGACCTTCGGGGCAGCGATTAACAATATTTGGGACTGCCTTCTAGGCAAAGGTTGACTGTCTATAAAGCAGAATTTGGGTCATTGTTTGGGCAGACTGTTTGGGCAGTCCAACACTGCCTTTTGGGCAGAAATTTGCAGACCATTTCTTGGATGAACTTTCACTGTCTTTCAAGGCAGAATTCTATTGGCACATTTTCCAAAGAAGGGCAGCCTTTGAACCTTATTTTGTGTATCCAAATAAGCAGGCCAAAAGGCCACTGAAATTCCATTATTGTAACATCAAATCTCTTTAAATTTTGTTAACTCGTTTGGAATCTTTTCTTTGAGACATTGTTGTAATAGGCTCTTCTTTGAGAACAATGGAGCCTTCATTATCATTTTCTTTTTCTTCTAATCAGTAGCCCAAACTCATTGTACCTTTTGGGTTGAGAATTCATATCTCTTGTAACTTGATTGGAAAGGGTATCTTTCCCCTTTGAGGGAATTTCTTGTAAACCCTTTTCCAAAGGATCCCCTCATCCCTTATTCAACTAGAGGAATCTAACTATAATAAAAGATTAATTTTTATTTTGGGAGCTTGGGGATTTTCCCCTTGGCATCCCTCTTCCCCAATTCGGGAAGGTGTCCCTTTTGGATCTGTTGAATGGTTATTTGCTTAAGTAGTTTAGAGATAGAATCATTGTTTTTTTTTTTTTTTTTCCTGCATCTTGCTCCTCTATTTTACATGCACTTTTAGTCTCTCTAAGTTCTCATTTCCTTTTTACATGCTATGCAATTTAATGTGTTAAATGATCTTGATTAACTTCATTAGCTAGTTCCATTGTCTCATTTATCTTTTCATTGCATTTTCTTTTCTTTTGCATATTATTGTTTAATTGGCCTTTTACATTGCTCTTGTCAATCTCATTAGTTAGTTTCACTTTTAATTGCCATTGCAATTGCAAAGCATTTCCTTCATAACTAATCTAGATTCTATCCATTGTAGCACTAACAAATCTACCTCCAACATAAGTTGGTTGAAGTAGACGGTAGGAACCCTCCATCCCCTATTGAATCCTCACTCTGAGACCAGGGCCCAGGCAAAAGTGAGGTATAGGGAAACAAAGCTCTTTGAAACTTGTTTTATAGTTTAGGTAATTTAAACTAAACCAAGGTAAAACCTCATCACATTACAAAGTAGGTACACCATAGAGCAATTATAATTTGTGTTTTATGCGCTTACATTTGGAATTGGTCTTATCTTGGATGGATCTTTTACTTTCAAATATTACATTTATCACTTAAGAATTTTCCACCTTGATAAGCATGCATTTCATGCTCAAGTACTTGTCTCATTTATTGCACTTGCTAGAGTTATAGCTTGCCAACATTACTTTTTGGAAACATCTATCTTGTGGCACTTTGTTTTTCTTTCCAAGCTTTTGCAAAGTTATATCTTTACTTGAAGTATCCTTAGCAAGTATCTATATTTGGGCACTAGTCTTATTTTGCTATATTTGTGCCCACATATGCTTATTGAGCCTGTAATTGTAATTGACATCATATATTTGAAGTATTAACTCCTAGAAAACTAACTTGCTAGCTTTGAGCTAGCTGAACCTTAGACATTTTTAGAGTCCACCCCCTTTGGCTTCGCTAAGAGTAATGTTGATTTGGGGTAGCATCAGATGTGCTCTAGCCATAAAAATTGGTGGAGAGGCTAAAGCACATGAGATCTCCAGGACCCACAAATGGTTTGGGTAGATTCTAACCGATTTAGGAGATATTAAAATAATTAATATTTTTAATGGAGTTCTTAAGTCTAAACTTAGGAAAAATAAATTATTAATGGGTATTAATATAAAACTGGGTTAGAAGGTTCCAAAAGTCATGGATCAAGCCAAATCTAATCTTAGCCGTTGATTAAAGATTTAATCTCGGTCGTTGAAGGACCAATAGGAAAAGTATAAGAAGAGGCTTGAGGGTCAGCTGAAGAACACACCGAAGGAGACCAGATAGTTCGATTTTTGGAGCGGGGTTAGCTGAGAAATTCGAACTAGTGGTCTGGAGAGCAGCAGGAGGCAGCAAGTACGGAACAAAGAGTTGCAAACAGCACCAGGGGAACAACGCAGAGGTTGGAGAGGTAGACGCAGAGCCTCTTAGGTAGACGTAAAGGCAGCAGACTGCGCAGTCACTAGAGGGCCTGCATGGGTGACGCAGAGAGGCCCAGTGCCTGATGAAGAGGGTTTGGGAGCTACGCAGAGGTCAACCAAGCTAACGCTGAGACTAGGAGAAGCGCTGAAGAATTTTCTCTCTGTTGGGCAAGCCAGTTTGGCACCTAGTTTACTGAAGAATTGTTGAATAATAAAATCCTCCCTTGCTGCACTGGTTTTCCCACATTGGGTTTTTCCGGGGACTGTTGTCCAAAATATATGTGTTGATGTGTTAATTCTTGCGCATGTGTTTGTTTCTGTATTATGGTGTGATATCTGTAGCAGAATTTATTTTAATGTTTACTAAAGGATTTTCATAAATAACTTATTGGGAAAATAAGTAGGTAAAATAAATCAATTGTTGTAGCGATAGAATTTTCACATGGTATTAGAGCGAGCAATCAAAGACAGAAAGGGAAAATCAATTATGGTCGAGACCATGATGCAGAGGCATCTACGTCAGGAGACTCTCACATATTTTCAGAAAATTACACAAGAGAAAGTGATTTCGATTTCTCTATGTTGGCTTCTACGCTAGAAGAAGAAGTGGCTTGTGTGACTAGCTCTGCATCATCAGAGGTGTGGTATATAGATAGTGGAGCCTTTTGGCATATGACGGGAATCCAGGAATGTTTCTCAGATTATGGGGAGGAAAAGATGAACTTTCAGATCATCATTGGGAACAAGGCAAAGTGTACTCCAATAGGGAGGGGTACCATAGTTTTTCAAACAAAAACAGAAGAGTGGTTTCGTGCTACCAGTGTGCTGCATGTACCAAGATTGGGAATGAATTTACTTTCCGTGTCGCAACTTCAAGGCAAAGGCTATGACATTTTCTTCATCAAGGAGAAAGTATACGTCAAACACCTAAGCTGGAAAAAGAAAGTGCAAATCGGGATCAAAAGTAACAAGTTGTATAGACTACAACTAGAATCACCAATGGCACTAATAGGTCATCATGGGGACAAGGATTTGAACGAACTATGGCATAGAAGAATGGGACATTTGCACCATAGGGCTCTGAGAATTCTTAGGAGCATTGTAACAGGAGTTCCGGATTTGAGTACAGAACAAGATGATGTATGCAGAGGATGTGCTCTAGGAAAGTATGCCAAAGTAGCATTTCCTAGAAGTAAAAACAGGGCCAAGAATGTACTAGGATTGATACACTCAAATATCTGCGGACCCATGTCCACTAAAGCTCTTAGTGGTGCCGAGTACTTCCTCACCTTCATTGATGACCACTCAAGGAAAACTTGGACTTATTTTCTGAAAACCAAGGACGAGGTTTTCTGTCGATTCAAAGAGTTCAAGGCTCTGGTGGAGGATCTGACTAGGAAGAATATAAAATTTTTGCGCTCAGATAATGGTGGAGAGTATGTCAATAAGGACTTCACTAATTTTTGCGCTAAGGAGGGCATCAGAAGAGAGTGGACAGCTCCTTACAATCCGGAGCAGAATGTGGTAGAAAGAAAGAACATGACTATTATAGAAGCAGCTAGGGCCATGATGTATGATCAAGATATGCCAAAATTCCTGTGGGTAGAAGCATGCAATACAATAGCCTATGTTCAAAATAGAACTCCTCATCGTGCATTGGGAAAAATTACTCCAAAGAAAGTCTTTACAGGGAAGACACCTGAAGTCAGTCATTTCAGGATATTTGGGAGCTTAGCATCTTGCCGCATACTCGAGGAAAAGAGGAAGCTCGATCAAACTACAGAGAAAGGATATCTAGTGGGATAGAGCGAGAACACTAAGGCACATAGAATCTATCTTCCAGGGAGCAGGACGGTAGTAGTTCGACAAGATGTGAAGTTCATGGAAGACAAGGCTTTCAGGAAATATTGAGAAATGCCTTCCGAGGAGCAGTCAAAAGAGGAACCGTTGGTCAAACCTCTTCAACCAACGGAAGAAAAGAATTCTTCCTCGGGACAGGAAGAATCAAAAGATGAGGAGGAGATAACAGAAGCTCCTGCTGGCAAAGGAAGAATGAGTAAGGAACTTTGTCAGATTCTGCAAGATGCAGAGGACTTCATCGGTGTGCCAATGAACAATAAGAGGGAGCGAAAACAGCGAGATAGATATCATGCATTAGTAGCTCAGGATGGGAGCTTACCAGTTTTCAGGAGGCAACTCAACATTAGGTTTGGCTGGATGTGATGGTAGAGGAGTACAACTCCATAATGGTGAACAATGTTTAGGAGGTAGTGCCAAGGCCTCAAGATAGATCAATGGTAGGTTCGAGATGGATCTACAAGATTAAATATGTTGCAGACGACAGTGTTGAGAAATACAAAGGCAAATTTGTGGCTACGGGGTATGCTCAGAAGGAAGGAATTGACTACGAAGAGACCATCGCCCTGGTAGCCAGGTATACATCTATTAGAATCGTGATATCTCTTGCAGCAAAGATGGGGTGGGAGATTCATCAGATGGATGTCAAAACAAAATTTCTGAATGGTGTGATAAAAGAAGAGGTATACATTGAACAACCAAAGGGCTTTGAGACACATAAGAAGAAGTCTCATGTATGCAGATTGAAGAAAGCCTTGGATGGGCTGAAACAGGCACCTAAAGCATGGTATGGGCGAATCGATGGCTACTTGCAGAAAATGGGATTTGTCAAGAGTGACGCAGATCTAAATCTCTACTATCTAATTGTAGAGAATGAGCCTCTAATCTTAGTATTATATGTGGATGATCTCTTCCTGACAGGATCATCCAGGCTCATAGGGGATTGCAAGAATAATCTAGCCACGATTTTCGACATGAAGGATTTAGGACGAATGCATTATTTCCTGGGGTTGGAAGTTTGGCAACAAAAGGGGGAGATCTTCCTTGGACAAGGGAGATATTCTACATAAATTCTAAAGAGATTCAGGATGGAGGACTGTAGACCCATGGCTACTCCAATGATAACCAACTGGAAGAAGATTGATGCATCAGAAGACAAAGATGTTGATCCCACCTATATAGGCAGCTCATAGGATCCCTGATGTATCTGGTCAATACCAGGCCAAACATTTGCTACGCTGTCAACACCCTCAGTCAATTCATGGTGGAGCCGAAGAGGGCGCACTGGCATCAGCCAAACATGTTCTCAGGTATTTACAGGGAGCAGTCGATTATGGACTCTTGTACACCAGGGGTAAGGATATCAGATTGAGTGGGTTTACTGATGCAGATTGGGCAGGAAGTTCAGTGGATCAGAAAAGTACCTCTGGGTACTGTTTCAACATTGGATCAGGAATGACCTCCTGGTGCAGTGGGAAACAGAAATTTGTGGCTCTGAGCTCAGCTGAGGCAAAATATATGGCCGCAAGCACAACTTCGTGCGAGGCCATATGGCTTAGAAAACTGCTTGTGAACCTATTCAGAAGAAAGATGGAGGCGACCAGGATCATGTGTGATAATCAGAGTTGCATCAAGCTCTCTGAGAATCTAGTGTTTCACGATCGATCAAAGCATATTGATATCCGGTGTCATTTTGTCAAAGATTGTGTCCAACGAGGAGTTGTACAATTGAGCTACACTCCTACAGGAGAACAGGTGGCAGACATCCTTACCAAGGCCCTTGGAAGAACCAAGTTTGATTATTTCAGGGAGAAGATGGGGATGATAAAGAATCCATTTCAGTAGCAAAAATGGATATGATGTTGCAGTGCAGTAGCAGTCAGCAGTAGCACAATGCAACATGATGAGAAGGAGTTTGTAATGTAGATGTAGTGTTGGGAAGAAGGACCAGCAGCAACACGGATGCAGAGGGAGTCAGTGTTGGGAAGATGGACCAACAATAGCACGAATGCAAAGGGAGCTGCAGTACATATATAGTAGTGGCAATTATACAGCGATGGGCAACAATACAGGATGCAGCAATGTAGAGGATTTTGGGCGGGGAGGCCTAACATCAGCACAGGGACCGGTGCTGAATAATCAATGTGATACTCAGTGTGGAGTATTACTAGAGCACAATCCTCACTAAGAGGGAGTGTTGATTTGGGGTAGCATCGAATGTGCTCTAGCCATAAAAATTGGTGGACAGACTAAAGCACATGAGATCTCCAAGACCCAGAAATGGTTTGGGCAAATTCTAACCGGTTTAGGAGATATTAAAATAATTAATATTTTTAAGGGAGTTCCTAAGTCTAAACTCAGGAAAAATAAAATATTAATGGGTATTAATATAAAATTGGGTTAGAAGGTTCCAAAAGTCATGGATCAAGCCAAATTTAATCTTAGTCATTGATTAGAGATTTAATCTCGGCCGTTGAAGGACCAACATGAAAAGTATAAGAAAAGGCGTGAGGGTCAGTTAGAGAACACACTGAGGGAGACCAGTCAGTTCGATTTCTGGGGCAGGGTTAGCTAAGAAATTCGAACTAGTGGTCTGGAGAGCAGCAGGAAGTAGCAAGTACGGAACAAAGAGTCGGGAACAGCACCAAGGGAACAGCGCAGAGGTTGGAGGGGCATACGCAGAGCCTCTCAGGCAGATGCAGAGGCAGCAGACTGCACAGTCACTGGAGGACCTGCATGGGTGACGCAAAGAGGCCCAGTGTTGACACAGAGAGGTAGGGACTGACGTAGAGGGTTTGGGATTTACGCAGAGTTCAACCAGGCTGACGCTGAGACTGGGAGAAGTGCTGAAGAATTTTCTCTCTATTGGGCAAGCCAGTTTGGCACTCAGTTGTACTGAAGAATTGCTGAATAATAAAATCCTCCCTTGCTGCACCAGTTTTCCCGCATTAGGTTTTTCTGGGGACTGTTGTCCAAAATATCTGTGTCGATGTGTTAATTCTTGTGCATGTGTTTGTTTCTGTATTATGGTGTGATATCTGCAGCAGAATTTATTTTAATGTTTATTGAAGGATTTTCATAAATAACTTATTGAGAAAATAAGTAGGTAGAATAAATCAGTGGTTGCAGTGATAGAATTTTCACAAGTAAGCCTAGAGAGAGGAGTTGAGAATTGAGTGGCAGCCTCAACTCGAAATTTTCCCCCAAGGCCACACCAAGTGAAGTTAAGGACTTCCTCCACGACAATCCTAGGTGTGGATTAAGGCAACAACATTTTTGGCACCGTTGTCAAGGATTAGTCTGTTTAGACTTGTTATATTTTATAGCATCAGATGTTTTCTAGCCTTGAAATTTTGTGGAGAGGTTAGAATACATGAGATCTCCAAAACCCAGAAATTGTTTCTGGAAATTCCACCTAGAAATGACTTAATTAGATTATTAACCAGTTTTTAAATATTTCATAAGTCTAAATTTAGGTAATATGGTTAATTAATTAGTATTAATTAAATCAAGGCGAGAATCATCTAAAAACTCACATGGATCGATCCAGAGATGATCCTAGCCATTGATTAAGTTTCAATCTTGGTCATTGGTGCTCCAATAGAGGATTATAAGAGGAGGTCGATGTGGTGATGGAGAAGACACTTGAGCGGTTCAATTTCCTTAGCAGATCGATTTCTAGAGTACCAGTAGTCAGTTGCCGGGGAAAGCCAAAGATCGAAGCAGTGAGAGGGGAAGAGACAGTGAGGCTGGAGGAGACATTCCAAATCCAACGAGTGCATTTGCAGAGAGGTAGAAGAGCCACACAAAGGCTGACGCAGGGGAAACGTAGCAGTCTCTGGAGGCAAGATTGAATTGCTGAGAGGAGGAGATGTTTTTAGTTTCAGAGGTCAAAAAGGAGTCCTAGAGTGTCGGAGAAGCATCTTTCCAACCAACAGAAGGAAAAATGACTTCATCAAAGACCAGTCAGAAGCTTGACGTCTAACAGGTTGTGTAGAGCAGCGCAGAGGCTGATGCAGAGGGTCAGAGGGCCAAATTTTTTAAGACAAGTCGTGTCGGGAGTTTGCTAATGGGGTGAGGAAAATTCCTCACTAGATTTTTGCCAGTATTTTTTTCTCTGTAAGATTGCTAGATTTCGGCATCTAGTTGTACTCAAAATTTCTCACTATTGCATCATAATAAAACCCTTAGTTGCTGCACCAATTTTCCCAAGTTGGGCTTTTCCGAGGACTTTTGTCCAAAAATAATTGTGTTATTTTTTATTTGTGTGTTCTAGCATTTCTCAGCTTCCAACGTTTTATTTTTTCGCAGAATTTTATTTGTGAAGGTTGCAGTGTATTTATTTCGATATTTGTTGTAGCAGAGAAATTGTCAATTAATTAACAATTATGAGAAATAATATCAGTTGTTGCAATAGGATTCCAATTTGGAATTTTCACATGGTATCAAAACGCAGTTGATCAGCTAGAGAGCTCAAAGGCAAAAATAGAAGGAATTTCGTTGCTCATTGTGGGCAACAGGCCGAAATTCCCAAGTACAGCGCAGCCATTCTGCTAGGAGGTCGAGCTACTTGTGGAGGTTCAATTTTTCTAAATGAGGGAAAAAAAAATTTGATCCTACCAGATCGAGTGATTCCAAAGGCAAAGGGAGTAGCTCAAATTTTTTGTTGGGCAGATCTCTAGCTGGATGCAGTGGTTTTTGCAGCAATTCGCTAGAGCAAAGAAAACGTCAAGGTGGAGAAGATAAGAGCACACACGGAGGAAAGCTTTTCCTTCGGGAACTTCTAGTCTCAGAAGTTCGATTTTCCTTGCAGATTGGCAATAGTTGTGAGTAGATCTTCTCACTCCAAAAGGGAGTGCAAATAGCAGAGCAACAGCCGAGCAGAAGGAAAGAGGAATTTTTCGACAGTTCATTGAGATGACCACTCTTGGGCTTCGTGATCAAGACAGGTTGGATCGAGCTTCCAACTACATCATCTGGAAGGCAAGGATGTCCTTCCTTCTAGATGAATATGGTCTGAAAGCCTATATTGATACAGTGGTGGCAGTTCCCACGGATGCAGATCAGCTAAAAGAGTATAGGAAGGAGATGGCGTGGGCGAAGCGGTTGATCCTAGATGGAGTCTGGGACCATATAGTCTCGCATCTATCTGGCAAAGACACTTCCAAGCAGATGTGGGATGATCTCGTCACGTTATATCATGGTACTTCCGAGCAGCAGAAGATGTACCTTGAAGAGAAGTTGAGGCTCATCCAGATGCATGAAGCGACAAAACTTAAGAGTCTTTGTGCTTTTAATATAAAATACACAAAGGTATTTATAAATTATATTTTTTATTAATAATATGAAATGTACAAGGATGTTGAATGTTACAATGAGGCCTTGCTTATATACCTAGGCAGGTGTCCTTTCATGATTGGGCATGTCTTTTCGACATTACTTTTCACTTAACTAATGACTATTTAAGATAATCATTATTTTGATTACTTATTATTTATGTTCATTTATATTCATTTTATTTTATATAATTTATATTCGTAACATTGCCCCTTCCTTCGAAAGCTTTGTCCTCAAAGCTATATTGCTGACAATTTTCTTCATCTTGCGTTTGTCATCTCGGCATATATAACTCGACGTCTTTGGTACCTCATCTTGTATAATTTGTTGGTAACACTGTCTTCAAACTAGGGTTTTTTTTCACTGGTATTTGCTGGTAATACTGCCTCCACCCCTTTCTTCTTTTTTTTTTTATTTTATTTTTATTATAAATAACTTTATAATATATATAATTATATGCACTATATAATATAATTATATTATAGTTAATTTATAACTATATAATATAGTTGCATTATATAAATTTTGACAAAAGTTTATAAAATCAAATACAACTTATGATAAGACGCGATGGTTGATGGTGAGGCACTACGGTCGACGAAGTAGTGATGGGTTGATGGTGAAGTGAGAGTCAACAGAACCTGCGAATGACATCGTGGCAAAAGACCCAATGTCTTGGCGGCACTGCGTGGACAGAGCGACATCGGGCTGAAGGTAACACTTTTGGTTCTAGTGAGCGAGGACTGGTGAAGAGTGACGACGAGAGATGGCATATTTGACATGTTATCGTGGTCAGGACAATGTATAGGGTACAAACTAGGGATACAACAACCACTGAACTAAAGCGATGTGATCGTTAACATTGTTAAAAATATTACATGTGGCTTGGTTGAACCGAGATGGTCGGCCTGTCGGGTGGACAGGAACGGGGCTGTTGGAGGTAACAACGCTGATGACAGGGCAGCAACAGCTCTGGTCAAGTACGCAAAAGGTTAGAGAATGTCCACCATGGCATTTGTGGCGAAGAACAATTATACGTTTCCCAAAGGCTGTAGCTGTCTTTCTATCTTCCTCTCCAATGGAAGAAACAATGGAGTCATTGAAATTGTACCAATAATCTTGAACATTCATAATGGTTGTATAATGTCCAAAGTTCAGACTACCACTATTGTGATCAAAGCCATCAATTGGGAAGTCAATAAATGTCATCACCTGATATGTACGGTATTCATCATTGTGAAAACTTACTAGAAATACAATTAAAATCTCAGGTAACATCCAGATATCTAGCTTTTGCATGGCTTGCCTAAATTCCTTGCACTAAGGACAATACCAAGCCTCTTCAAGGGATAACATTTTTTCCTTGAACCTAGACTTCAACATCGTATACAGAATTAGATCCTCTTCTTTAATCTATGTTTTCCAATACTTTGTTCACCTCCTTTCGGCACTTCGTTTCCCAGCACTTCATTCTTCCTTCACTATTGGTAGATCTTCTATAAGAGACACATTTACTTAGTGATATCCGTCACCTAAGGATACTCATTCCTTCTCTTGATCATCTGAGTTCCTTCTTGATGTATGGTGGTAGGCTTAGTGTGACAAAACTGTAGCCCTAATTCTCGCACGTGAGAAGGTACCCTAGAGAATTAGGGTCCTTTTACCTTTGATAGAGAGAGAGTCTTCTTTGCTTTCCTTGAGAGGCCTTGTAGGCCTAATTTCTAACCCAAACAGTGATGAACATGTGATTGTGACCTTATTACTGATATAACCGCAGATTGGCATGTCTTTTCTCGCATGTGTGACTATATTAACCCTAGAAAACAGTCCTTTCCACCTCAACTTTTCTCCTCCTTCCTTCGCTTCCCTAGAAGACCTCTTCTTCGTCCTTTGTTTACCGTTTTTCTAGCCTCTTCTCTTTGTAGATTTCAGAACTGCTTGGTGGATGTTGTAATGGAGTGGACAACCTCTATTTATAGAGGATTGTCCCTCCTTTTAGGCCGACTAGAAGGCCGACATGTAGACTGTTCGCAAGTCGACTTGTTATGCTTATTTTAGATGGTTTCTTTGGTGGTCTCACATGATTGAAGGAGACTCTTTCATGGTGCCTTTGCATAGGAGGGGACTTTGTTGATTTTTGAGTAGCATCGGATGTGCTCTAGCTCCGAAATTTCGTGGAGGGGCTAGAACACATGAGATCTCCAAGACCCAGAAATCGTTTTGAGAAATTCCCCCCAGATTGTATTTTATTAAAATAATTAATATTTCTAATGGGGTTCCTAAGTCTAAACTTAGGAAAATTAAAATATTAATGGGTATTAATGAAAATATGGGTGAAAAGCTTCTAAGAGATGAGGATCAAGTCTAATTAATCTTAGCCGCTGATTAGAGACTTAATCTCAACCATTGATTTCTAGACAGGAAAAGTATAAATGGAGGCTTGGGGTCAGTTAGAGAAGACACACAAAGAGATTAAGGAAATCGATTTTCTAAGGTAAGTTCTCAGGAGGAAAAGCAATTGAGAAGATCTCTAGTAGAGAGGGGCAGTTCAGCAAAGGGACTTCAGTCCAAGGCCGAGAATACATAGCAGAGAAGCAGAGCAGCACCATGAGAGACAGTGCAGCGCCGGAAAGGGTGACACAGAAGCTAGAGAAGCTGACGCAGTCACTTAGAGGCAGCGCTAGGGTTTCTGTGAGGCAAAGAGAGCAGCAGTTCGGCAAATTGATTTTTGAGCTGGGAAGGCTTAGTGGGAGGGTGACACAGCTCTTAGAGGAGGTGACACAGTTCTAGCGCAGAGCTTAGAGCAGCCATCATTGTCCAGCACTGGGGACAGCGCAGTCACTTGTGGGATTTGTTCATCCAGTTGTTGGATTCGCCAATATATATGTCTCCGGATAGAGGTACTTCTATCGGGTTTATTCTCTGTTGGGTGAGCAGGATTTGGCACCCTAGTTGTATTCAAAAATCTGCTTAATAATAAAATCCTCATATCTGCTGCAATGGTTTCGCGCATTGGGTTTTTTCGAGGACGTTAGTCAAAAAATAAGTGTCCTTTGTATGGTTGTCTCATTTATTTTTCAGTACTTAATCTATATAGTGGTGTAGGTTGCAGTGTATTTACATTAATATTTTCTGAATAATTTTGAAAATAACTTGTTAAACTGAAGAACACAAGTAGGTAATGCAAATCAGTTTACTGCAGTAGGATTTCTGGTTTGTTAGATTCGAAAACTTTCATAGACTTGACTTTGCATGGAGATTACTTCTTTAACTCTTATTATTTATACAATGTAACATACCCTTAAGGCCTTTAACATAATTCTTTTGACCTTTTGATCTACCTATAGCACTTTAGCATGTGCTAGACCTACTTCAATGAGAAAGCAACTCATTGACACATATTATAAAATAATATTTCTTTTCTTGAATAAATATAAATATCAAAAGTACATTTATGAAGACCAAACCTAGTTACATTTCCTTCAACGCTCCCTCTTAACTAGGGAGGTATTCATACAACATTACAAGGTGTTTGGCTATATTTCAATCTTCAAGAATTCACATAAGAGAAACCGGATTTGCAATCCATCTGTTATAGCTATTGATTTGAGGTAGCATCGGATGTGCTCTAGCCATGAAAATTCGTGGAGAGGCTAAAGCACATGAGATCTCCAAGACCCAGAAATGGTTTGGGCAGATTCTAACCAGTTTTGGAGATATTAAAATAATTAATATTTTAAATGGAGTTCCTAAGTCTAAACTTAAAAAAAATAAAATATTAATGGATATTAAAATAAAACTAGGTTAAAAGGTTCCAAAAGTCATGGATCAAACCAAATCTAATTTTAGCCGTTGATTAGAGATTTAATCTTGGTTGTTGAAGGACCAACGAGAAAAGTATAAGAGGAGGCTTGAGGGTTAGTTGGAAGATACACCAAGTCGATCAGTCATTCTATTCTCTAGAGCGGGTTTTGCTAAGAGAAATAGAATCAATGATCTGAGTTGCAGCTGAGGGGCAATGAATACATATCGGAGAGGTAGAGTCAGTACCAGGAGGAGCAACACAGAGCCAGGAGAGTTTGACACAGAGCCAGCCAGAGGTCATGCAGGTTGACGCAGGGCCAGCTAGAGGCCACGCAGAGGCAGCCAGGAGCTGCACAGAGCCAGAGAGATCAGCATGTGAGACGCAGAGCCAGAGAGGTTGACGCAGGGCCTAGAGGCAGGCTGGAGGATTTCGTGGGACAGACTAGGAGCTGGAGAGCCAGATAGGGTGATGCAGTCCCTATCAGAGTGACGCAAAGAAGCATAAGCTGCATTATTGTTGTGGGATCATTCATCCGGTGATTTAGCCAGAATATCTGTCTCCGACTAAGAGGTACTATTGCTGAGGGCATTCTCTGTTGGGAGAGCCATTTCTGGCACCCAGGTTGAATTCTGAAACTGCATAATAATAAAACCCTTTGAATAGTTACACCAGTTTTCCCGCATTGGGTTTTTTTGGGGACATTAGTCCAAAAACAAAGGTGTCACTTGTGTGCTTGTTTACTTTCAGTTGATGATCTGTATGTGTTGATACCGTACTTGTATTTATTTTCAATATTTACATGGTAAATAACTTGTTAAGTAATTGAACAAGTAGGAAAAAATAAATCAGATAGTACAGGAAGAATTTCTAATGAGTTAAACTTAGAAATTCCAACATGGTATCAGAGGGTGGTTACAGATCACAGGATAACTGAAGGCATCAGCCGAGCAGAGAAGCAGCAGCAGCAACAGTGGTCCCAAGTGACAGAAGTTGTTCCTAGCAGAGAGCAGCAAGGAAGGGGTGATGCAGAGGGCCTGCGTCATCAGTTCGAGCCAGAACGAGGATCAACGCAGAGGCAAAGAGGAGCAGACCTGATGTACACAGTGCCCAATCATATTTCTCAATCAGGGAGGATTGACATTGTGGCCAAAAGGTGAAAATTTTGCTGGTGCCAGGATTGTGCAGAGCCTAGAGGCTTAGACCTTCAGGTTGTTGGGGCATAGGAAGCTATGGGTAATTTGCGGAGCGAAGCTGGTGGGGTACTGTGATCAAAATAGTACCTAATAGGGAAAGACCAAGGAGGAGGGAGTTGCTTCTGAGGATTTCTAGCCAAGGAATCTGGATTAGTGTTGCAATTGCACAAACAATCGAAGTGGGGCATCTCGACATTGGCAGAGGGGTTTCCAGAAGGGAAATCGAGACTCAGAGCGAGTCAAACCGAGAACTTCCAGATGGGAAGTTGAGAGACTCAGCAGGAGTCAATCAGAGGACTTCTAGGAGGGAAGTAGAGAGACTCGTAAGAGTCAAAAGAGGAGCAGCGAAATGGCAGTGAATGGACTGAGATATCAAGATAAACAGAACGGAGCTTCAAACTTCGTAGTCTGGAAGGTCAGGGTCTTGTCCATTCTAGACAGGTATCACATCAAGCACTTCGCCTTGAAAACGATAGCGATCCTAGTTGACCCGGCTGAAAATTAGAAGTACAAAGAAGCAATGGCCAAGGCTAAGTGCATCATCCTTGACGAGGTCAAGGATCATGTGGTACCACATATTGCCGAGAAGAGTACGGAAAATGAGATGTGGGACGCCCTGATGAAGTTGTATCAGCATACTTCCGTGCAAAGGAAGATGTTACTTGAAAATCAGCTGCAGTCATACCAGATGCAGAGGGGAGAGCAGATAAATATCTTCCTCGGGCAATTGACGAAGATCCAAGACCAGCTGACTTCCATAGGGGCCACGCCGGATGAGGAGATGTTAGTGAGGACCGCACTGAGTGCAGTCTCAAAGGATTGGGAGGTATTTTTCCAGGGCTTACTGGGCAGGTAGAACCTTTCGGATTGGGAGGAACTGTGGGTGGCTCTTCGTCAAGAAGAGATCAGACAACTGACCAAGGTAGAGAGTAGCGGTAAAGGGGTCAGAATCAAGCAAGAGGAAGAGGAGGATGCTGCTCTAGCATTTGCGGGAAAGCGGGAGAAACAGAAGAAGGACCTCTCCAAGGTCAAGTGCTTCCATTGTGGGGAACTAGGTCACTATGCGAACCAGTGTCCAAGGAAGAAGAGCAAGGGAGAGGCGTCTGAGACCAAGGCAGCGCCAATGAGCGCGGAGAAAGAAGTGGAGACAAATGATGACTGCGCCATGAGTGCTCATGCACCACTTGAGAGGAAGTGGGGTGACATCGAGCTGTAGTCATACGGACTACAGATAATGAGAGGCAGGATCCTCGAGGTACCCAACCTCTTGGATTATACCTTGCTACAGGAGCCCCAAAGAGGAGTAGCAGGACTGGCGGATGTCGGTAGAGATAGATGCAGATGGAGCAATAGAAAGTGCTACAGTACAGGAGTCTCGGGACAGCGTGAGGTAGCAGTGTGAGATGCATGGAGTTGTTGTAGCAGTGCAGAGGTCACTAGAGGGAGCACTTGTCAGCGACAGAGGGAGCTTCAGCATCAGGAGTGTTTCTAGCCTAACAGGGATGTCAGTAGTTGGGTGGATCAGTTACTTACTTCCCAGTGACTAAGTTGCAGTGTAGTAGCATGATGCAGCATGATGAGAGGGGGTTGTAGTGCAGATGCAGTTTTGGGAGAAAGGACCAGCAACAACACGGATGCAAAGGGAGCTGTTGTATGGATGCACCAGTGGTAGTGGCAGGTCCATGGGCAGCAGTGCAAAGGATGTTGAGCGGGGAGGCCTAGCATCAGCACAGATATTAGTGTCTTATAGTCAAAGTGATGCTCAGTATGGAGTATTACTAGAGCACAGTCCTTGCTAAGAGGGAGTGTTGATTTGAGGTAGCATCGAATGTGCTTTAGCCATGAAAATTGTTGGAGAGGCTAAAGCACATGAGATATCAAAGACCCAGAAATGGTTTGGGCAAATTCTAACCAGTTTGGGAGATATTAAAATAATTACTATTTTTAATGGAGTTCCTAAGTCTAAACTTAGGAAAAATAAAATATTAATGGGTATTAATATAAAGAAAAATAAATATTAATGGGTATTAATATAAAACTGGGTTAGAAGGTTCCAAAAGTCATGGATCAAGCCAAATCTAATCTTAGTCGTTAATTAGAGATTTAATCTCGGTCGTTGAAGGACTAATGAGAAATATATAAGAGGAGGCTTGAGGGTCAATTGGAAGATACACCGAGTTGATCAGTCATTCTATTCTCTAGAGCGGGGTTTGCTAAGAGAGATAGAATCAGTGATCTGAGTTGCAGCTGAGGGGCAGTGAATACATAGCAGAGAGGCAGAGTCAGTACTAGGAGGAGCAGTGCGGAACCGAGAGAGGTTGACGCAAAGCTAGCCAGAGGCCAAGCAGGTTGACGCAGGGCCAGCTAGAGGCCACACAGAGGCAGCGAAGAGCTGCGCAGAGCCAGAGAGGCCAGCGTGTGAGACGCAAAGGGTCTAGGAGTTGATGCAGAGGCTCTAGAAGCTAACGCAGAGGCTCTAGAAGCTGACGCAGGGCCTAGAGGCAGTGTTGGAGGATTTCGTGGGACAGACTGGGAGCTGGAGAGTCAAATAGGGTGACGCAGTCCCTATCAGAGTGACGCAAAGCAGCAGAAGCTGCATTGTTGCTATGGGATTGTTCATCTGGTGATTTAGCCAAAATATCTGTCTCCAACTGAGAGGTACTACTGCCGAGGGCATTCTCTGTTGGGTGAGCCATTTTTGGCACCCATGTTGTATTTTGAAACTGCATAATAACAAAACCCTCTGAATAGCTGCACCGATTTTCCTGCATTGGGTTTTTTTGGGGACATTAGTCCAAAAACAATGGTGTCACTTGTGTGCTTGTTTACTTTTAGTTGATGATCTATATGTGTTGATACTGTACTTGTATTTATTTTCAGTATTTACATGGTAAATAACTTGTTAAGTAATTGAACAAGTAGGAAGAAATAAAACAGATAGTACAGGAAGAATTTATAACGGGTTAAACTTAGAAATTCCAACAATAGCATCATAATAACCAACATTGTTTCCATAGCAAGGCCTTCACTGACAACTCTATCTCTCAATAGATCATAGCACAATCTTGGCAAGACCAATGACTTATAAACACCTTCATCATTGTCTCTCAAGGTACATACTACATACCCATCCGGGTGTTCTCTGAGTATGACCTTCTAGGACTATTCTTGTCTTGGGTTCCCAACCCTCAAAGAATATCGGTCCTCTTGCCTACTCTTGTCTTGGATGCCCTACACATCCTCAAAGAGTATCGGATGCCAGATGATTACCCAATCCTCCCATTCTTTCTTCCCAAGTGAAGAAAAGAATGTTGTGTATATCTTGTGTCTACATTTCCATTCATAGCCTTCATCGAGACTTACCATTGTTAGTCTTGGTCTAGTGCATGACACATGAAATGGAAAAACACAATTTTCACTCCTCTGTAATCAGGGGTGATCCAAAACTCCCTCTTGATCAGGGAATAGTCAAAGCTCCCTCTTAACTAGGGACTCTTTCATTCATCAACAACTTCTTCGTGGGTTCTTCAACTGCTTGATCTCCTCCCTTTCTTTGATGTCATGAAGTCTTTGTTCGAACTTCTTCTAGGTAGGGCACCATCCATCGATCACTTCCCTTCCTGGTATGTCATGTCATTTCTTCCTTCGTGGAAAGTGACTTTCTTGTCATGCATCAGGTTTTCTTGTCATCTGTCTACTCCTTTATCATCTGTCCATGCTTCGGAATACTCTTCTCATGGATGCTTCGTCACACTTGCTTGTTTACATGCTTCGACCTAGTAGCCTATCATGACTTCATTCTGATATTGCTTCAACATTTCTTTTTCTTTTTTTGGATGGCTTCTTCATCACGACATCTTCGTAGAGTAGAATAAGTTATCCGCATCTTTCATATCTCCAAGGCCTTCATAAGTGTCAAGGGTCCTTCCTTCCTTTGTCAAAATTGTTCCGCCTTCTTTCAGGAGATATCTTCAAAGTATCTTGTCAGATAGTGATTCTTGGTGATCATGGTGTTCTTCACATGCTTGATCTCTTTCTTCGTTTGTTTTTCTTTGGATAAGTTGGTCAACCATCTTATGCTCCTTGAGAGTACTTATTCATTGCTTGCTTCCTGGACTAGTCAACATTTCTTCTTGCTTCTTAGTCAACAATCTTATACTTCTTATGTGAGCATATTCCTTTGTTGACCTTCATTGCATTGTAGTACATGCTTTTGAGCATGTCATTGGTGAAAGAGGTTCTTTCCTACCTGATCATGTTATAATGTTATAGAACTATTCCCATGACTCAATAATATACAAATGATAACATCACTAGACTTTGATGCATACATACCTCATCTTGATTCTCCTTTGATCATCTTAGCTTCATTTGGTTGTCCTTGGTGTGGCCCTTCTTGCTTCATCTTATCTTGCCTTCATATCATCCTTTTCTTGAATCCTATGAATGGGATTCCCAATGAGACATTTGCTTTGGTACATGGACCTTCTTTTGAAGATTCCATCATAGGATCTTCAAGACCTTTGCCTTGCAAATATTTCTTTTCTTTTGATGATGGAGGTCTTCTAAGATTATGATCAGTCTTCTTTCATCGTGGATGAGGTCTTATACTAGGTATGCTCCTTCTACATGAATATCTTGAGCTATATCTACCATGCTCCTATATTTTAGAAGATATTTCTAACCATGCATTTTATTCTCATTATAAATGCTAGTTCTTCATGAGTATCTAGAACTCTATTTACTTCTTGCTTCTAGATTATAGAATATGTTTCTAGTCATGCAATTTTATTTTTATTCCTACATGCTCCTATCGTACTCGAAACCTTGAAAGAAGACTTGAAGTAAAGAGTTTGACTTAGTTGTAGTAGAAATCCGGAGGATCTTCCTTCTTTTGCTTCTTTTCTTCTTTTTTCACCTCTTGAGTCATGTGAGCTTCTTCCCTCTTTCTTTTGTTGTTGTTGTCCTTCTTAAGCTTAGGAAAATTCCTTTTGTAGTTTCCATATTCTTGGTGTCCATATCATTGGATTTTGGACATGTCTTTGTTGTTTGTTCTTTGAGGACCAAATTGCCAAATTTTCCCTTTCTCTTGGCCATGGTAGCAAATGCTTGCTCCTTTGATCTCACATCTTCCTTTGCTTTAAGTCTGGTTTCCTATGTCTTGCATAGAGACCACATTTCACTGAGTGTGGTTGCTTTCTTATTGGCATATATGCTTGATGTGAAGTTGTCCCAATACTCAGGTAGAGCATTGAGTACTACAGTTGTCATTTCTCTGTCAGACATGACTTCCCCAAGCTCTTGAAGTTGATCCCTCATCTCAGAGATCTTCGTGAAGTAGGGAGCTATTCCTTCCTTGGATATCTTCATCTCCTACAATTCATTTCTTAGAGATATCACTTCTCCGGCTGTGGATACTAAGAATAGCTCTATAGATTATCATAAATTTATTTTGATGTTTCAAATTTGGAGACATAAGGAATGAGAGAGTCCTTGATAGATCCTATTAGAATCCTTTGAGCTCTTGTCTCATCCTTATTGTACTTGGCTAAGGCTTGGGTTTGTTCCTTAGCAGGGATAGT
The DNA here is from genome assembly GCA_000404065.3 of Pinus taeda. NCBI lineage: Eukaryota > Viridiplantae > Streptophyta > Pinopsida > Pinales > Pinaceae > Pinus > Pinus taeda. The sequence goes on from APFE030958244.1 coordinate 49,521, forward strand.
GATATTCCCTTTGACATGTTCTAGAAGTTCATTCTCTTGGAGAAGTAAATCAGTCCTCTTCTTCCATGCAAGAAATTTATGGTACCTACCAATTTGTTGTTTTCCTTGCAAAAAGACATTGATGTATATTCAGAAGGGGACATATACTTACTTTATAGATTTTGAGATGTAGTGGATTTGCTTTCTCCTTGAAGAATTGATTGCTTGCCTTCCTAGGATCTTGATGTTCTTCAAGTTTCCTTCTCCAAGTGGACTTGCTTGATGATAAGATTTGCTTGGTAACTTGTAGATGATGTAGGTCCCTCTTTGATATGCTCTTCTTTGTAGGTTCCTTTGTGTAAGGCTCTTCTTCTTGCTATGTAGTCTTCCTTGATGAATGATAGATGGTAGGCCTTC
>APFE030958244.1:77903-98285 GCA_000404065.3 Pinus taeda
CCTGCTCTGATACCAATTGTTGGAAATAATACTGAGAGGGGGGGGGGGTGAATCAGTATTATTAAATCAATTATTTTTCATTTCACAATCAGATTTGTATACTCTACTTCAGTTATGGGAAACTGCGTATATACGCTATTGTGTCTAAGGCAACCAACGTATATTAGTAAACTTATGATTCATTAAATGTTGATCTTTAATCAGTGCATCAGAACTTCATTAACCATAAGAACAGTAAACAGAACAGATCATCACACACATGGACACAAGATATAAGGTGGAAACCCAATGTGGGTGAAAACCACCTACTGCAATTCATTTCTATCTTCTTTTAAAAAGAAATTTATTTTTACAATATTTCTATACTGGTGCAGTCTTATACCAGTACACAAGCTTCTACCTGTAGAAGGCTACGACCTTCTCTCATTCTTCAGCTTCTCCTGGAAGGGATCTGCAACCCCCTTTGCTCTTGTACTAGGTAATGTACTAGTACATAGGTGCTGGCCTACAGAAGGCTTCAACCTTCTCTTTCTTCCTGGGACCACGTTTCATAAATTTTCAAACTGGATCCATGAATAACATCAATCAAACATCTAATATATTTGCATCAACCAATGTCCTTTTCACCAACCAAAAACAGATTCAAACAATCACTTCTTTGAATGCTATAACCAGAAAACAGTAACAGTAACTAGACACCAATTCTGAACTCGGAACACTACAGCAATAAATAGAAGTAGCTAAAACATATTTTGTGAGTCGTACGCTACTTCAATATGTGAAACCTGCGTGCATACACTTTTGTATTAAGGCAAATCAGCGTATACGTAGTTTTGACTTACTGAACCAATGTGTATACGGGCCTCTAGTGTGCCAAACATGCGTACAGATCTATAAAAGATAATTTACCCTTTTCACTTATTCAAACATCAGTTATACCTAGATTATCAGATTTATAGATCAAGTCATGCACCAAATATAACAGATCAACATCACACAAAGATACTACTATTCAAGCCTTAAGATCTTAACCCAACAATAGAACTTATCCTCCTTCTAGCGCTTAGGTTCCTCCTTAGTTCAGATCTAGCTATGCACCATAACCCCAATTCTAGATCTTTGTCTTCATAAGATATTCAATACTTGAGTGAATCACTTTGCCTAATGATTTCCTTCTGCTTTTATAGTCTTAGGCCTTACTCAATACCACAGTCCAAAACCACTTAGAACCAATACTATGGACACAATACCTAGGTTCAACACGTCGGACGAGATATCATGGTCCAAAACCATAGGTTCAAATACCAAGGACTAAATATCATGGACCAAAAATAGGTTTTCAAACATGTACGTGCTTTTCCTGGCATGAAAGTGTGTGCATACGTATATGCGCCTTTTGATCGTCAAACCCACGTGTATACGCAACTCGATTAAGAGGAACCTGCGTATATCTCTTTTTCTTTCATTCTGAGAGCATGAGCTGTGATCTGTCATTTGAGTGAGTTGCCATCAAGGACAACACCCGTGTCATAGCGCTGAACCTGTGTCATGAACCTCCTCTTCCAAGTCTTATTGGATCAATTTGATTAGCTTTGTAGTAACTTTGTGCTACTCCAAAAAATTTCCTTGAAATACATTTGATCAACTAAACATGAGAAGAGAATTCATGTGCAATCCCTTTTGTATCATGAAAAAATTTGCATTCTATTTGATAGCTCAACTAGTTCACAATGATTTTCCAAGGAGGAGAAGGCCCATATTTGTAGATGAGGCTCTTCTAAATTCCCTTCTTGGTCTCCCAAAAAATAAGTAACTTTCCATCCACAAAATGTTTGGAGGCTTGGTTAAGAATTTATTTTTTCTAAATTTACATTGAGTAAACCCCAAATAAATGAAAAATGCTACATAGATGTGTCCAAGAGGAGACATTTTGATTTTAGATGACAAAATGTTCCAATTTTGATTGCATGCCAATGTTCCTTGGATTTTTCTCTTTTATTTGGTGCTCCAACGACTTTATTTGGCCATGGATTGAACTTCCAACAACTAGGAGAAAATGGACGGCTCATATACAAATAGCTTCAATAAAAGGCTCAAATAATGCATATTATCCTTCAATATATGCCTTAAATGAAGGTCCATTCCTATGCTATAAGTCAAGGAACATCCATAAGGCATAGGAATGACTTTTCAATCTCAAAAATTGGTCATAAAATCCTCAATAAATAAAGTGACACCAAACATAGAAGAAATAAATTTTGCTTTAAGGATGCAAAATTCCCTTGGATACTCTATTGATTTGGCTTTGAAATATTTGAAATAGCCTTTGGGGGTTCTCCTTCATCCATATGTTTCCTTGGCTTTGCTTGAGAAGGGCTTATCCTTTCCCCAAGAGGACTCAACCTCCTTTTCTTTGGCCTTAATCATCCAACGACTACTTTATTTGAGTGATCACTACAACAAATCCTTGTGATTAGTTTCCTATTTAGCTCCCCCTTTTGCTTCCACTGATTGTTTTAGTGTATTTTCTCCACCTCTTTGAAAAAAATGATGTTGTTTATTAGGATGGTGTTATTTTTGGCCTTCTTTTCGATAATCATAGCTAGTCAGCACTAAATAACGATTACATTAATGCCGACATAAACACCCATTTGCACCTTTTCTTTGGCTCCTGATGTAGCTTTGTGTGTGTAAAGTCCTATTTTTCTCCTTGTTATGGCATTATTTTTAGCATCCACTTTAGCTTCATTTTTAGATTCCTTTTTAGCTTCATGTTTAACGTCCTATTTTGCTCCTTGTTATAGCATTATTTTTAGCATCCAGTGTAGCTTCATGTTTAGTGTCTTATTTTGCTTCCTCATTTCTTGTAAAATCTTTCCTTGAAACTCTTAGATCACATGATGACTATATAGAGAGGTTATTTTTCTCTCCTTGTGATGCAATTCAAACACACATACATTAATTATCTGCTCTTCTATGTGAAGTGGTCCAAGATTTGTAAGATATGCTCATTTCATTTTATGATCTAAAATAAATGATTAGAGATTTTCTTGACATACTTATGATATGAATTCATAGGTTCGAGATCTACTCATAATACTTATGATCTAAAGTTTCATATCTATCTCATATATATTAGTTTGAGATCTAATCTATTTCTTTGAGATCTGTAGCATAATATTGGTTCGAGATTTGATCTATTTCTTTGAGATCTCTGGCATATATATTCGTTCAAGATTTGATCTATTTCTCTGAGATATGTGGCATATATATTGGTTTGAGATCTGATTTATTTCTTTGAAATCTGTGGCATATATTGGTTCAAGATCTAATATATTATATGGTATATTGATAGGATCAGCCTTGTGTTTGTAATCTTGTTGGAAGACTTTGTGAAGAGTATCTTGGCACTTATGGAAGCCATGTTATGGTCTTAATGTACTGTTGAATGATCTCTCTAAGGAAAGGAATATATTTATTTTGTAGAACTTGGGACCACCATTTAAAGGGTTATGCTAATAGTCTCCAAACCAGGTTTTCCCATAAATCTAATTTCATGCAAATTGGGTCCTTTAAACCCAAACCCCCTTCCTCTTTTCAGCTTTTAATCATTTTTCATTGTTGTTTCCACCTTTCCATAGAAAATTTTTTATACACCTACTAACCTAATCCAAGATTCCTTTAGGGAAAAGAGGATTAAGCCCTAGAATATATACAAAGCAGACACGGTGGATTTTATCAAGACCACTTTGCTAGCCAATTTTAGCCAATTAACACCCTAGGAAACCATTTTCTTTTGAATTTTTGAAACTATGTTATGCCAATCTATAGTAGTGGTCCCTTTTAGAGATATTCAAATATCGAGGTACTTTAAAGTCTTCCACTCCTCTTCATAGCTAAAGCTTAAGATACTAGAGAGTTAGTTGAGCTTTTAATGAGTGAAATGCCATCCATAAATTCTACATAATTAAATGATGCCTAACCTTAGAATATAACCTTGCATAAGGTCTGACAAATAACAATGCAAGCTAAAGCAAAACCTATACACAACTTTCACATAATGAAAGTTGAAGAAAAACTTGGAATGTTGTGTGAAATTTGAAGAAAAATTATTTAAGGATCAAAGTAAACATATAATAATTCAAAAGTGTATAAAATAATTAAATAAATAGTCTACAATTTGAATCAATCAGATTGGCCAATAAATGAAGCCTTGGCATGCATTTTAGTGAAGCAAGGCAATTTTGGCCTACTTCACAAAAATGCATGCCTAGCATTCATTACAAGGCCAAATTAAATGTTTAATATTGGAGAGTACTTTTTTTACTGATAATTAACCTTAATTTTGCACATAGAAAATTATGTTGTGCAAGAATATGCCAAATTGGATCGATTTCATAGGGTTAAAGTCAAAGTTTAAGTGTCTCAAATAAATGCGCACTAGGACTTGTACTTAATTGACTGTGTGATAATGATCATTCCAACTTAAATGTAAAACCATTTTATGCAACATATCATAGTCATTTTCATAAAGGAAATGTTATACATTGAAATCTAAGTCTGCCAAAATAACAATTGATCATATCTTCCAATGATCACAGTTAGAACCAATATGCACTCCCAGGCCTAACCAATTACACCCTTGGTAATGAAATTTGAAATGGGACATGACTGAACAATTTCTAACATTAGTATATAACCTTGCATCATGTCTGACAAATATCTGACATAACTATCTTTCCCATTTATACACAACTTTCACATAAGGCAAGTCAGAGCAAAACTTAGAATGTTGTATGAAATTTAAAGCATAAATATTTAAGATCAAAGTAAATATATAACAATGTAAAAGTGTGTAAAATAATTAAATAAACAATTTACAATTTGAATAAATCAAATTGGCCAATAAATGAAGTTTGGGCACGCATTTTAGTGAAGCAAGACAATTTTGGCCCGCTTCTTAAAAATGCATGCCCAACCTTCATCTCAAGGCCAAATTGAATGATTAAACTTGGAGAGTTTTTTTTTACTCATAAATAACATTAATACAGTTAAATTTTTATAATTTAGTGATCTGAAGGTTGAATTTAATGTAAATGAAAGTGTTGGAGCAATCATAGTTCACGGTGTTTCCCAAAAGTGTCAACAGTTTGTGAACAACAAAAACCTATTGGAAGCAAATTAGTGTGTATAATTAGTAATTAAATAGTATACAATTTGAATCAATCAAATTGGCCAAGAAATGAAGCTTGGGTGTGTGCGTGCATTTTAGTAAAGCAACAATTTTGGCGTGCTTCACAAAAATGCATGCCCAACCTTCATTTCAAGGCCAAATTGAATGTTTTAGCTTGGAGCATATATTTTTACTCACAGGTAACATTAATACAATTAAATATTTTTAATTTTTCACGTATATATTTATGTTGTTCAAGAATTCTCCAAATTGCATGGATTTCATAAGGTAAAAGGCAGGGTTTGTGTGCCTCAATTAAATGCACATTAGGAATGTTTGGGAATAAGAGGATGGACTAAGAAAAATCAAATTTGAATTTTAATAGTTGAAACTTGTAGTTTTTCGGTTAAAAGCATATAAATAAGGTTAGATGACCTTATTTTAGTAGTAATTAGGTTTAAATGTTACCAAGGGATAGATAAATAAATATCACCTAGGGATTACAAGGTCTATTTTAGGGTTTTTTATATTGTACATATTTTTTAGGGTTTTAAGTTTAAGATGAGGTCAAGTGGCCTTGTTAAGGTTTGGAGATAAATAGGTAAGGAGAATGGAGACAAATAGGATTAGTTCTTATTTGTTGTTTGGAAATGAAGTTTAAGTAGATCTAGGGTTTCAGTGCCACTAATCGATTGGAAACGTCCTGAAAAGGAATTCCTAACAAACACGAAAATGGTGACTAGAATTCTAGGGTTTAATAGAATGATCTTATGGGATTCACTATCAACTAGGGACTTTCTATTAGCATTCAATATTTAAGATCCATATGTTTGCTAACATGCCATGATAATACCTCAAGAAAATACATAACATTTCAATGTTATACAAATATTAAAAATGAAAACTTAAAACCAATCTTAGAAAAACATGTTGTACCTCATAAATCAACAATTTCATCATCAAGAGCATCAATTCCACATTAGTGCTACTCTTCTTCAAAAGTAGTATAATTCCAAACAAGAAAAAACAAAAGGTAAAAGATAATGAACTCCTTCCTCTTTTCACCAATGGGGCCATAAGAGCTTTCACCTTCACAAGGTTAGCCCTATTCAATAGAGAACAAATTAGGATTTGGATAATCTTAGAGAAAACCTCCCTTGATCTAATAGAGCAAAAACAAAGTCAAAGTTGACTTCACTTCTTCTCCATCAAATCAAGGGAGGTATGCTCTAATATTAGACTACTCCAACAAATTATTCTTGAAACTAGGAGGATCCTCATTCAGGGCTTCATGCACTCAAATCATATTATTTATTATTTAGTCATAAAAATGTTTGTTAATTTATTTATTATGTTGCTAATTCTTTAAGTGTTGGCTAAATTAGCAGAACAATTGTTGGAGGAGATCTTAAGATGTACTTCCACCTTGGGAACCTAGTCTTCATTCAAAGAGGCCACGTGTGGCAACATCATCAATGGCTTCTATTATGAGTCTTTTTTGTTTTGCAGAGGCATGGGCAATTTATTGTTTTGAGTTTATCTTCCATCTTTTAGAAATTTCAGAGATATATTGGGAGTTGAATTCTTGTTGGCATGTATGTATGGTTTGTAGAGATTCCTTACAACTTTATGCTTTTCACACTATGATTACAACTATACTATGCTCAATTATGCCATCATTCTTAAGTGCATCAAGAGGCCTCATGAAAACTATACCCCTGCCTTTATAACATAGTTCATGAATTCCAAACATTCATTGATGCTCTCGTATTACTCCTTGTTCCTCAAACAATGGCTCGTGACACACTCTATCCACATTTAGTCATATTGTTTAAAATATAAGGCTATTTTGTAACACATTATAAACACATCTACACACTATTTTGGGTTTTTGTAATTTTTTTTATTTGTTTGGTGTTCCAAGTCTCCAAGATATCAAGACTTGCTAGGGAAGAGTGTTGGGCACATGTTTGGAACACATCCTAAATAGGATGTGCCAAACATGTGTTTGACATGTTAGGGTAGTGTGTCATGTGTGTAATTATGTTCAACACCTAGCACACAACACATAGGCCTAACCTAGTATGCCCTATATATCTCAGGTTGCAGGTTTAAGTGAAAGAGAAGAGATGAAATTTGTGTGTCAAATTCGAACTAAAAGTAAATTTTATGTCAAAATTTATTTTTCTCGCAGGTATGCCTCTTTATAATATTATGTTAAATACCATCTTCTATATTGTTTTCAATTATGAAGAAGTTAATTCCGTTGAATTAATAAAAATTTACAAATTATTGACCAGAAAACCTATCCATAGATGTTACATTAAAGAGACGTGGATCATATTCCTTGTCTTCTATCTATAGTTAAGGATGTGTTTCCCTCTAAAGGATTGTATAAGACCTTCAAATTTCTTTTCAAAGTTGTTGAATTTGGCAATCAAGAATTTAAAAATGCCACAAATTGTTGTTCAATTGTTCCAAGTTAAAGAACACACAATTTTATTTGTTTCAGAGTTTTCATTAGTGACAAATTGCATACCATGCATATGGATGTTATCTTTAGGACATGTTGTTATGTTAAAGCGACTTGTCTCATTGGATGTTGATGGTTTTTTTTTTTTTTTTTTTTTTTTTTTTAAATATTGATAGAAATATATTTTAATGAGTTTATTTTCTTCCGCTAAAAGACTAGCGGGAAATGGAGTCTTTAAGAAAACACTAGATGTGTAGCTTGGGTGTAACAAGGTAATGTCAACGTGATGTCTGACATCATCTCTCTATTTTTTTTGTTTTAGTTCCATCAAATTGGTAGATGCATGGCTATGATTGTCTAATTTATACAAAATATGTGTATCCATTTCCAATGAATCTTCCATATGTTCCCACTGAAAATCATACTGGCTGCTATCAGAAATCCTTCCTTCTTCCGACATAATGGACAAGTATGGACTACTATATTGTTCTAGGACTGCTCAACTCTAGGCATTGGCATTTTATGCAGTTTATGTCATATTTATAATGATGACGTTAGAACCAAATTGATTGTTCATGTATTACTTCTTTAAACATTTATCATAGAGGTAGATAATAAGAACATACTTTGTCATCAATAGTTTGTTAATTGATATTTTGCTTGATGCTTTGAATGTTTGTTGGACTTTCGCATCTCTCATGAATTTCATTGAAACAATTATCATGGAAATTTTATAAATGCAATGTTTTACATTTGACAATAATGATTAGAAACCTTTTTTAATAATTACCAAATGTTTTAAAAAATAGTTTGCTATGGGAAAATAGTATAACTGCATATTGAACTTAAAACTTACAAATAATTACATAATCTCATGATTTACATAGAATACAAACTAGAGAGAATTGAACTTTGTATTCTCTTACCTATCATCCTTGACATTAATCACTTATTTAGTTCCCATTTTCCATGTACAAGAGTGCACAAATGATAACCTTTATAACTATACGCATGTCATTAAAATATGTCATTGTATAACCCAAAACAAAATCTTAGAAAAATAGCAATGACATTGACATAGACCACTCGACCTTCATGCCTTATATAACATCTTTGTTTGCAAGTCCATATAGAACTAATTTCAAAGAATGAAAATTAATGCGAACCCTTCCATCCATATCTCAAATCATGATTCAACCTTGATGGTTGAACTTTCTCTCATAGCTAGTCACTATGTCTTGACTAGTCATCAATGTTTGTAGTGCATATAATGGACGCATGCATTTTTTCTACATAGGATATGACAAATTCATTAGGAGGAAAACAAAGGTTTCCTTGTATATTTCATTATAAATCAATATATGTGTACATCAAGAATGTTACATTTTTGGCTAAGAGTGATTATAGAAGGACCAACATAAGCAAGGAGGGTAGGTATATATGTTTTGGCCCTATCAACTCCCAAAATTATAACGATGCAATTCTCATGATAATTTCTAGACTTTTTCATAATGCTAGTTAATTGGGGGAAATACTTCATAGGATTGTTAGTATAGTAGCTATACACCATTCAATTTAGATACTAGTTCACATACTGGCAACATTTCAAATTTTCTAGTTTGAGATTTGGAGATTATTCATGCTACATTCAATGTTTTACTGGTGCATGTTGCATTTCTTGTCAATTTGGATACACTATGATTTTTCTTTCACACACTACTATTTTTAGCAAGTGGTGTTACGAGGCCCATGTGAAAAATCAATTGACATATTCTTGTTCTTTGAAGGCACATGAGTTGTGCAAGCTTATTTTTTTCAACATGCATGGTAGGGCTATTTTTAGATATATATTCTATAGTAATTTTTACTAGCAAAATATGCATGAGATCCTGAGTGTTTGGGTTAGAGGATGATGTCTCTAACCTTTGATGGATGGTCTTTCCATGGATGAGCTTATCTAACATATTTTTTTGTATGTTATTGCTTTGAGTTGTACATTTGAGGAATATTATATATCTTGTGGCATAAGTGGCATATTTGGAGGTGATCTCATCACCAAAGGGAACCTCACATTATATGAGGTGTGTACTACATATTTGGAGGCTTGACAAGTTGACATGATTCATTGGAACCACTTACAAGGCATAAAAAATGAATTCCCTTCACAAAATGATGATGCTTGGCCCATCAAACCCCTTGAAATCATCACAAGCATACCAAAAAGGGGAGTGCTCCACTTGGAAGGCTCTAAAACAATGCATGTGCAAAAAATAAGTTACGCTTTGAAGAGCGCCTTGTATGGAAATATCTAGAAGAGACCCATAAGTGGTCCCTTTACATCAATAAATCATTGTTTAAGGGAGTGCTCCATGAGGAAATGTCTAGAATGACACATATATCAATAAAAAAGCATTATTTGATGAAGTGCTTAGTCTATAGTGATGACAAGTTGTACATTTGACCCCTTCAAAGCATGCAAGATAGTGAAATGAGGCGGAGTGGAGCACTTGGGTAATATAGAGCATTCTATTATTATTTTATTCAAAGGGAAAGTGAAATGGAAGCTTATAAAATTAGGATCACACTTCTTTTGCAAGGTTCTTGTTCATTGTGGAGAAATATTTTAGATCATTAGGTTAAGATTCAAAGATATCTTTTGCAAGTTTGATAAGCCTCACTATGGAAATATTTAGGGTTTCCATCTTTCAATTGTTGTTATGCACTTTGCTTTTCCTTTGTTGGATACATTTTTGTTGTTCAACAAACATAAGAAGGCTTAAAGAGTGACTTGTTTGTCCTCTCAAGGGGCATTCATTTTATATTTTAAATTTGTAATGTTTTGGGGCTTATATTCTAATAGAAGTCTATTTTTTGCTTCATATATTTAGACTTAATCTTGTGCGGTAAAGCAAATATTTAAAAAAATGTTGTAGCATTTTACTAAGCTTGGTATGTTGGGAGAAGTGGAGTTTGTAGGCTTTTTATAACTAAGAATAGTTTTGTTTATAATATGTTTGATGGTTAAATATGTCCCTAGAACTAGTCCTCCAAAACATTGAAGTGTTTTGACTCCATAAGACGAAGTATAAGGCACTAATCTACTTGAATTCACCACCATGCATCTATTGCATACCATAATACCATAAAATCTTGTATTGCTAATTCTAAAATTGTTTCAAGGATATTGTTTTGCTTATATACCTTACATGCTCCAACCTAGTAGAAGATGATCCGGGGTGCACTATCTAACAAAAATGGGTCACCAAACACTCGTATTTTTTAAATACCACTGTGGGTTGCTAGTTTTAAGAGTAGTGCTAGGACATTAAGCTTCATGTAATTATTTGATCCTCACCTAAATCTATTTTAAATATGAGATAGTGAGAGTTATTTAGATAGAGAACTCCTTTGGCTCCCCTTTATTTGGTGGGTACCTTGACTAGCTCCATCAAAGTAATCCCCATGTTCCATATTTTCAATAGGAGTGTGAATCAACAGTTTATATGTAGGGATTTCTAAAAAATATTTGATGTTTGAGAAGATTGACTAAGCTTAGAAGGTATATTGCAAAGGAGTTATATACATGTCTACATATATTTCAACATTTCTATCTTTCTAGATTCCCCATGATACTATTAGACAGAGGCGACCTTTGAAGTCTTTTAGATCTAAGTTTTGTTGCCACTTTTTAAATCATGCCTCAACTGAATCTCCTTATCTATAGTCCTTTATCCTTGTCCACAATCATTTATCCTTGTAAAACCATCTATTTTAGTCCAATATTTCTTTAGCAAGGATGGAATATCAGTAAGTGGCATATGTTTTTTTGCCTCTTTTACAAAAGACATAGTTGCATGGACTTGATCCATTCCTTCTCTAAAGAACTTCCTACGCGAGTGCTCTATTTAAGATTTCCAACCACATGTAAATTACAAACAATTGAAATTATTTGATCCAAATGCTCTTCCACCATGATAGTGTGCCTTCTGGTCTTTCTAGGATATACAATTATTATCCTAACTTTGGAGTGTAAATACCCAAGGATGGATTTTTAAACCAGATATGTTCATCATCAAAGTCTTTAATATAGGCATGAAACAATTTTGATTTGTTTATAAATATTTTCAATTGAATCATGTCTTTGCCTTTGATTCCTATCTATTTAGACCTCTTCAAATCCTACTGCCAAATAGAGGAGGTTCCTGGTGTAGTTGTCCAAGCCAGATTGACGAGATCTTATCACTACTTCTGGCAGCTTGTACTCAACTCTCCATGGGTCTATATCGATCTTTGTCTTAACCTCATTGCCAACCTTCCATGCCAACAATTTTTTTATTAAATGGAATTCTATTATCAGTAGTTTCCATAATATGGATGCATTGTTGATTGAATTTTTTGGGTTTCCAATGTAGCCTTCTGTTGATTTGGGCTCAATACATTTTTGAATGAGAATATGATTCTAAAGGTCCTCTTTTGATATTAGTCTCCACATGCACTTGGATTTTAGGGATTTACTGAAGGAATGATATTGGATATGTAATGCATGTTGGGTTTTTTGTCTACCTTTATTTTAATGTTTTCTTAACACAATATAGTATTATATTACAAAAAATAGATCAAGTATTGTAATTTATTTCTCTTTGCACCCATGCTAGATGAACCAACAGATAAAATTCAACATCATATTTTGAATGTCTAATGTCATTATAAGGACAAAATCCACAACAATGACAAGATTCAATGTGGGTTTTTATTTTATTGTGCTCTTTCTAGGTTTTGTAGTTATATGTCTAATTAAATTTGTATATCGACAGTTGCGTCTTGTAATTAGTTTATTAAGATTGGTTATGGTCTCCTTAAGTCCATATACAAATGGATCATGGTGGCCGAAAAACCTTGTAGGGTCCTCCCTCTTAAATAGAATACCTAGTTGGAGGGCATCCCAACTGCCAGCCATAATAACAGTTGACTAGATTTGGATACCTCATGGGGAACTTAGCCTTAAAACTATCCATTTGAATTGATTGAGTTAAATGATTGAGCTCTTAAAATTGAAGGACACATGGGTCATTTAATATGATCTATCTTTATGCAACCACTCATTTGAGCACTATCTTGAGATGGCCTCATGGGAAATGAGTGTTGCTCATGGGTGAAATTTTCTAAATATATTACACTTAATACATTTCACCCACAAGAAAAACTCACTTCTCATGAGGCCACCTCAAGATAGTGGTCAAATGATATATATATATATATGTATATAATACATTTCACCCACAAGAAAAACTCACTTCTCATGAGGCCACCTCAAGAATAGTGGTCAAATGATATAATATATATAATATAATATATATATATATATATATAATATATATATATATATATATATATATATATATATAATTCATTTGACACCTATCTTGAGGTGGCCTCCATGAGAAGTGAGTTTTTCTTTCTTGTGGGTGAATGGTTATTAAGTGTATTATTTTAGAAATTCACCATGAGCAACACATTTCCCCATGAGGGCCATCTCAAGATAGTGCTCAAATGAGTGGTTGCATAAAGATTACGATCATATAATATATATTATATATAATATATATATATATATATAATATATATTATATATATATTAATTCAACAGACTAAACTATTGTTTTTTATTTTAATACCTACAAGGTTGTTAGATATCTGAAAATTTTCATATATGTTAGATATTTGACATACATAATCATCATATATTTGACAAAAATATCCATAAGGTGTGACGTTGGATAGCCTCGTCAATGTCTAATATTCAACATAGTGTTTCGTCTAATATTCGATGAACATCCATCAAATTATCCGATTTTATCTATCGGTAATGTGACAAAAATTGTTCGTTGCATATCCTATGCATTTTCAACAACATTCATTGGATAGCCTATGATTATGTGTAAAAAATAATGACTAATTTTAGAGCCATGTTTCATTAGAGTACCTCTCACTTCCAACAAACGTTCTTCAAATATCCAATGTCTATGTATCCAATGAAGGGGTGTCAGATATCTACGATGACATGTTCATCAGATTATTCGACCAAATTTCATCGACGAAACTGGGAGTTACCAGTTTGTTAGAGTACCTACATAATTTTGTCAAAAATATGACACAAAACTCTTGGATTTTAGTGCATATATACTAGTCACATCCTACTGAAAATGTCAACTACCATGAACATGTAGACATTTCCCTTCCTTTTTTTTGGTAAAACTCAAAGAAAATCCATGGACAATCTTTCCAAAGGGTGAGTGGGTGCAATTAAGGGATGGTATAGATCCTATTTATATTACTGGGTTTGCTATTGCAACAAAAATCACATCCTCTTCTAACCTAGCTTTGTATTCTTGCATCTTGGGCCAATACGCATACCTTTACAAGTTGGCCACTATCTTCCCTACACAAAAATGCCATGTAGCTTTGGAGGTGTGAGCCTCTCTAATTAGTTGCAATTGCTCACCTCTAGGAACACATAACTTATCCAACCTATAGAGTAACCCATTATAGAGATAACAATCAATTATGTTGTCACCATCATGCTCATGACTCTGGCTCTGCAACTACTGAAACACCTCCTTGAAGTCTTCATCCTTTGTATATTCTTTTGTATGCATCATGGATGAAAGGAACCATGTGCATTACAGTCCCCAAAGTTTTTATATTTTATGTGGGTGGCCTTAAAATCATTTCAACCAACATGTTTGTGTTTCCCTTCTTGTACTTGGTCAATAAATGGGATTTCTGTAAAAACTCCATTCATCTGTAATCCCTAGCCTGTTATAACTTACTCTAGGTCTACATGTACTATAATGGCTAGTGATTTGTGTAGATTGTTGTGACCTTTCCCATCATACAATGTTTCCACTTTTTCAAAACTTGCACTAGAGCATAGACATTCTTGTCATAGGTAGGGTAGCTAAGAACTTCCCCATGAAATAATTCATAATGGTATCATATAGGTGTTAGTTTTTGTAGAATTGGATGTATTATAGCCACATAAATTTGTTGAGAGGCTAGAATACATGAGATCTCCAAAACCCAGAAATCGTTTTTGGAAATTCCACCTAGAAATGACTTAATTAGATTATTAACCAATTTTTAAATATTTCCTAAGTCTAAACTTAGGGAATATGGTTAATTAATTAGAATTAACTAAGTTTAAGGTTTGAATGATCTAGAAACTCACATGGATCAACTCCAAGATGATCCTAGCCATTGATTAAGTTTTAATCTTGGTTGTTGGTGCTCCAACAGAGGATTATAAGAGGAGGTTGATGTGGTGATGGAGAAGACACTTGAGAGGTTTGATTTCATGAGAAGATCAATTTTCAGAGTAGCAGCAATCAGTTTCTGTAGAGAGAGATAGCGAGATTGAAGCAATGTGAGGGGCAGGGATAGTGATCTGGAGGAAATATTTTCCAAATCCAGAGAGGTAGCAACAAGAGGGTCGAGTTATCCCAGAGAGGCAACACTAAAGGACAACATAATTTCTTCATCCAAGAAGTTCAATTTTGAGGGACGAAGAGACGATTTCCTCAGCACCCAAAGGTAGAACAACTTCATCAAAGCCCAATCCGAGGCCAGTCGTCCAACCAGATACGTAGAGGCTGATGTAGAGATCGAGGAGGCCGATTTTTGGTAGGGAAAGTCGAGCCAAAGGTTGCTTGTGGGAGAAGGGTAATTCCCTTCAGTATTTTGCCCAAATTTTCTTGTTGTTTGGATTACCAGTTGGGCTTCCATAGATGTACTTAGATTTTACTGTTGTATAATAAAATAAACCCCTCACCACTGCACCGATTTTCCTAAGTTGGGTTTTTTTGGGGACATTTGTCCAAAAATAACTGTGTTATTTTATGTGTGTGTGCTATCATTTCTTCCACCATTTCTTCTTCCGTAGTTTTATTTGTGTAGGTTGCAGTGTGAGTTATTCAATATTTGCTGTAGGAAACATTAAATAAATTGTTAAAGTAAATTAACAATTAGGAGAATAATTTCCAGTTGTTGCAATAGGATTTTTGTTTCATAATTTTCTCAATAGGCCACCCTTCTTGCATCAAGACCACTCACGTAGCATACACACTCACATCTATGTCCACTTTAAAGGACTATTGCAAGTTTGGTAATCCTAGAATCAACGCGTGATTGATTTTCTTCTTTAACTCCTCAAAGGTCTTCTATTGACGCTTTCCTCACCAGAAACTATTACGAACCAATGTTATCATGTGGAGTGATGTTGCTACTACTAAAAAACAAGGTTATGAATTTCCTTAGGTATTATGTTTCCCCAATGAAACTCTTGACCTTAGAAACAATGGTAGGAATTGGCCGAATCATGATGGCTTCCATATTAGAAAGATTTATCTTCATCTCTCTTCCAATAATCACATATCCTAAATACACAAAATAATGTTATGCAAACTTACACTTCTTGAAATTTGGAGTAGGTTGTGCTTAATGTCTCTCGCACCTACATCAAATGTGAGATGTGCTCCTTCTAGGTAGTATTGAATACTAGTATATCATCTGAATAAACAATAACAAATGAATATATAAAATGGTGCAATATAATTCATTAACCTCATGAACATATTTGCTACATTCCATATTCCAAACAACATAACTAACCACTCGCACAAGCCTTTTTTGATTTTGAGGGAAAATTTCCACGTAACTTATTCTCTGCCTCGAGCCTAGTGACACCCTAATTTTTTTTCTAGCTTGGTGAAATATTTTGTTTGTTGAAACTAGTCCAAAAAATCATCTATCCAATCTAGAGGGTACCTGTTCTTAGTATAATTTTGTTTAGCACCCTATAATTAGTACACATCAACTATGTCCCATACTTCTTTGGCACAATTATTAAGGGTGATTCACATGGTGAGATACTTTGTTGAGTGACACCATATTCTAGTAGTAGTTGTTGCAACTACGTTTTCACCTCATTTTCTTCTATAACAGAATGCGTGTACAACCAAATTTTTGGAAATGAAGAGTTCAACTATAACTAGATATTTTACTCCACTTACTTCCTAAGTGGTGGCCCTTTCGGCTCCTATAACACAACCCTATATTCCTATAGAAACTCTTCCAGTTGATGTTTCTATTCCTTGGTACACCCCTTTAAGGATGATTTGGCCCTCATTGACTCTTCTATAGATTGAATTCCTCTTAAAAACAACAAAACATACTTATTTCTAGAATTGATTAATTTCTTATCCTAGATGGAACTTACCAATGAGATCTTGGACTTGCCCTTATGCACATTGATGATGAAGTATTTCCCTTCACAGATGAGGTGGTACTACTTAAATGTTTGTATGAAGATCACATCCTACATGTACATATAGGGACTTGTCGTTGCTACGACAATGACCCTCCAAAATTTTTTCCTAATAGAATTTTGGAGCCTACATGAACTATCATTTCAGGTTATCTTGCATCATCTTGTCATGTGTCCATGTTTTCTAAGTGTCTACCATTCTTGTATTATTTCTAAGTGTCGTTATTTCTCCTAAGTCAAGGTTTACTAAGTGTTGTTGCTTTATCTCTGGAAACACTTGAGTTATCTTGATGAGGTACAAAGCACCAACTTTCTCTGACTTACTGGAAAATTTTCTTCTCTAAGACATGCATTCACACGATAGCAAGAAAAGCATGGCCTTTTCTCCAAGAAAAGTGCACTTTCTTTACTCAAGAGTCACAAAATCTGTTATGAAAACAACTCACAAAAATATAGAAAGGATAGATCAATGACTTAAAAATCAACCTCTTCGAGGGGGAAACCTCCTTTACATTACACAAATGAACAATTATTGGATGATACAAATGACAAGACCTCCTTTCTATATATAGGAGTTTAAGGGGTCCCAATATAATCATAGCCTACATAACAATAATATTGTAGGGGCACAACAATAACAATAGTGGGCTCCTATGGGGCATAATAATAACAACATGGGGACTATATGGGCAGAATTATACAATAAGGGGGTTCCACTAATAACAATAAGGGGTTACACTAGCAGTATAGGGACGTAACATGCCCCTCTCCTTCAAAAAGTGTTGTCCTCAACACTTGAGTAGTTTTGGATGCTTCTGTATAAAATTCTCATCCTCCCATGTGGAATCTTCAGCGAGTAAGTTCTTCCAATTGATGAGATACTCTAAAATTGATTGATTCTGTAGCTGTCAATTTCTTGTTTTTGTGACTGCTTCCGGTTCCAATATGATTTTTCCTTCCTCGTCAAGTTCTGACAATATTGTTTGAACTGGGATCTTCTCACCTACAACCTTATTTAAGAATGAAACATGGAAAATTATGTGCGCTCGGGATAATACTTTGGTGATTATCTATTACCCTTCTTAGCTTGCTTGAGGGACATTTGTTTGTATCGTTGTAGTCATAGAAATACCTAATCACCTACATCAAAACTTCTTTCGCTACGATGTTGATCTGCATGTTGTTTCATTCTATTATGCGCCAAAGTGAGGTTATCCTTTAAGAGTTTTAGAACTTGCTGTAGATGCTTGATGTGATCTTCCACTGCTTGAACCTTAGAATTTTCTTTTAAAGAATATTTGATGGATGGTGGATGATATCCATAAAGTGCCATAAATGGGGTCATTTTTGCTGCAGTATGGAAGGAAGTGTTATACCACCATTCAGGGAGAGGCAACCACTTGACCCATTGTGTCTTTTTATCAGATACAAATCAATGAAGATATTCTTCCAAACATTTGTTCACTATGTCAGTTTTCCCATCATATTAAGGATGATAAGATGAGCTATGAGCTATCTGAGTACCCAAATATTCCATCTCTTGTACTTCAACAAAACATTTGGAGCTTTTTGCATATAATTGTTTCTCCTCCAATAGTTTGAGCACCCTGTCAACATGTTGAACATGATCCTTCCAAGACTCGTTGTAGATTAGTATATCATCAAAATATACTAACACAAATTTTCTAAGGAAGGGTTTGAAAATGGAATTCATCAAACCTTGAAATATAGGAGGTGCATTGGTAAGGCCAAAAGGCATGACCAAAAATTCATAATGACCCTCATGAGTTCTAAATGTTGTTTTGGAATGTCTTCAGTCTTCATTCTGATTTGATGATATCTTGAATGAAGATCCAACTTGGTGAAGTAAATTGCTCCATGTAATTCATCCAATAATTCATCGATGACAAGAATAGGAAATTTATCTTTAATAGTAATCTTGTTGAGATCCCTATAATCCAGACACACGTGCCATGATCCATCCTTCTTGTGTACAAATACCACTGGAGAAAAGAAAGAACTTTGACTAGGTTGAATTATACCAACCTTTAGCATTTCTGCAACCATACGTTCAATTTCACTCTTTTGGGCATATGGATATCTGTAAGGCCTGGTGTTTGGGGGAACACTTATGGGAATCAAATGAATATCATGATCATGATCATGAATATGTGGTACGCCTTTGGGAGTCTCAAATACCTTGGAATGATTGTCCAAAACGTTTTGGAGATGTGGAGAAATAGATTATTTCGGTGTGGGAACCTCTAGTGAACATAATTGTGCAATTACGTCCCGTTGTTCTTTCTTTAGAAGCTTTCTCATGTTGATAGAGCTTATTATCTTTATTGGTTTCCCTTCGATAATCCTTAATTCAACTTCCTTTCCTTCCCAAAAAAATATCAAGAAATGCTCTTGAAAATGAAAAGTTATCGTACCCAAAGATTGTAGCCATTGGACTCCTAGTACAACATCTGCACCACCCATTGGAATGGAAAGCATTGGAGTATTCAAGACATATTCTCCCATGGATATCTTGATATTATAGCACTTTCTAGATAACTTTATGGTTCCTCCATTTGCAACCATTACTTGACACTCTGGTGCTAGATATAAGAATAAATTCAATTCCTTGGCTATCTTACAATGAATAAAATTATGGGTACTACCTGAATCAATCAACACTATTACCTTTTTCTTCTTGATATTCCCTTCTATCTTGAGAGTTTTAGGAGTGGTGATTGTTAGGATTCCAAGAAACTCCCTTAGGTTGTAGCTCAGAGATGCCTGGTAACATATAAATTCAACTTATTGTTACAGTGGATGAATGGAAGGAATGATGCTTTTCCAAGCCAGATAACCACTTCTACTTTGTTTCACTCTAGACATGTGTGAACACCCTAGGCTACAAGGATTTAGACTGCCAACTACTCACAGTTTAGAGATTGGGTGAATATGGAGAATACTAACCACACCAGCAGATGCACAAGACCATGTGTTGGCCGACTGCAACCAGTAAAGAATCCTGTAAATCTAATCTACTAATGCACAGACAAGATGACAACTCCCTGGCACTAGATAGAAAGAAAACTGGATAACCTATTCAATTATACATTCAACAATCTAACACATAGATAGGATGACAGCTTTCTAGTGCTAAACCTTAAAGATCAAGAACACAGCATATCAGGCACAACTTAGAACAGAGAGAAAATGGAAAGTGAGCAGTTAACAACAAAAGAATCTTGTACTAGATGAAAATCAAGATGAGACGCTACAAGTGGAAAAATATCCACAATCTCCAGAATTTGAACCTTGCATCAAAACATCAACCATCAACCTTGATTACATCTTTCTTTTGGGTATTTATAGATATTACATTACAAGGGCACTTAGCCATTTAGGTATTGGGGGGGG
>APFE030958244.1:110596-122583 GCA_000404065.3 Pinus taeda
AATTCGCAACTTTAATGAACAAGCTTATTGAAATTTTGCAAAAGAGACAACACAAAGGTAGGTTGCTCACGAGGGAAGATTTCGCGACTGGCCCGACTCCTAAGAAGATCAACAAAACCAAAGAGATCTAAGGCTTTATGACTTCTAAACCCAAAGTCACTACAGGACCAATTATAAAAACCAAACCCTAAGGCAAAAATCTCAAGGAATCTCACTAAAACTATCAACACTAATGGAAAAAGTACAGGTGAAGATTTCTGATAGTTAACAGAGGTTCTGGGCAGAAAAAACTAAGAAAAACAAATTCAAAAGGGAAAAACTGATAAAAAAGGGAAATTTTCTAAATTTTACCAGGGTACGCAGGCAACCTGTTTAACCAGGTGCGTGGCCGCTCTGTGTGCACAGATACAGTGCGCACAAGTACGCACTGTGCCTAACTCAGAGGGTGCGTACTTCTTGTAAAACAAAGAAAAGCTAAGATCTAAATTGACCCTAAGCTGAGCCACCCAAAAACAGAGTTAAACAACCAAAAAACAAAAGATATCAAACTCTTTTCAGGTCAAAGCAATGACAAGAGGAAAAATCAAACCCAACAATGGATTCCCCAGCGGAGTCGCCAATTTGTCACATGGAATGAGTTATACTTGCAGACAAATCTAACCTTCCTAGGAGTCTAAGACTCTCTAATGACAAACAAACCAAACAAGAGCTATCATTCTCTAGATACACATCATTCTACAAGAATTCAAATGTTTTCGATCTTACCTTAGGTCCAACGCTTGTTGTAGTAGTCCAGCCTTGCTGATCCAGATGAGCTCCTCCTTCACTTTCAGACCTGCATACACTAACAAAGCAAACGATTACATAGCATCTGAATATTCATTATAAAACAAAGCATACCTATCATACTGACCAAGGAATGCATGAAATAATTCATTAACAAATCATTGAGAAGAATGGACTTATTTGTATTAAATAATCAAAGGAACCATTACAACCTGAGCCTTGGTGTTGTGCAAGCTCCTCCCAGGGTCCAGCAAGAGATTTCCTCTACTTTGACAAGCTAAGCCACTCCCACTATGGCAACAAGGAAGGATAGTGATCTCTCCTCACAAGTCAACAAATGGAAGTCCTAATTCCAGCAGCATTTACCCTATAGAATGTTCAGCTTTTTTCCTCTCCTCCTTTGGCCCAATGCCGGTATTTATAGTATTCTAGAGGAGGTTATTCAATTCCAACATCAATGGGATACTCCCTTTTTTGGATGGGGTAGCTCCTCTCTTGATGGGATAAGCTCCTCTATCATAGGGGTGCATGAACCATCTGGAGGCGCTCAATACACGTCAAGAACTCTTCTAGGAGGCTCTAGAAGTGACCACAAGTAACTTTTTAAAGATGAAACTTGCGCCTTTTGACCTTTACAGGGGTACGCACCCTAGCTTTAGTATACAGAGCGTATTACTACGCAGGTCTAATGTATATGGAGTGCGTACACGCAGGCAAGGTAGAGAGAACCTGCGTACCCAGAGATAAACATGTTTTCAAGTGGCTTTCTCTCTCTTTGAAGTTTTGACATGAAGAGCAGAGGTATGGGGCTTGACAAAGAGGACAATGTGGCTATTGATGAGGCCACATACTGCAGATAGTCAGGGTGACAAAATTCAGTGTAACAGGCCGTGCTTGTCCTTTTCTCCTCTGGCCATGCCTTCTGTTAAATGTAGTTGTTGAGGCTTTACTGTTATTGGTATTGGCAGGCTGGTTGCCTTCTTCCTTCGGACAAACAGAGTGGTCAAAGGATGTGGAGTGCATGGGTCAACAGACAGTCCAAATGATAGGGAAGGATGGTTGTCGGATAGGGAGAATAGATGGCAGAGATGGCTCGTCGAAGCCTATTGGACGAGGTGGGAGTAGGTTGGTTTTGGGCTGTTGGATCTGCAGTGGATAGATCAAACGGTGATCGGGCGGTGGAGCTGCGCGGTAGTTATCGGGCAGGGCAGATAGTTTAGGCAGTAAACAATATTGATCGCACTGCCTTCAGGCATAAAGCAGTAAAAGGACAAGACCGAGCGATTCCACTCAGCGCTTGACATGTAGCGGCAGATGAGAGAGAAAAACCACTCTCATTGCAACTAACGTTCAATCAATTTGTTGGCGCGATAAGTGCGAAGGTCATCAGATCTCAGCGGAGATGATCGTGTGGTGGGGAAATGACTGTGCAAGTTGCTTTATCAGGCACGATGGGAGCCGTTAGATTTGTGGGGAATATCAACGGCTGAGATGAGGCAATAGGTTTATAAAGGCGCAAGTCATATGGGTGTGGTTTTATGGGGGTTTGGGATTTTTCACTCAGGGCTTAAAATAAAAGGGGTTTTGTTGGGTTTAGAGGAAAAAACAGAGGGAACGGAGTTGAAGGGGGGCAGGTGAGATAGAAGGAAAAAGAGAAAAGTGATCACTGTGGGCTTTCCTTTGAGCTAACCAATACAACCAGACTTATCTTTGACCTTTTAGAAACCAGCGTTGTATGGCAGAGCTAACAGTAATTCCTATCAATGCATTACAAGATATGGTCAGATTCATTTCTTCTTTCTCTGGGATTGGTTCCTGGTGTATATCCTCTTCTTTTGACTTTTCTTGTTCCTTTTCTTGCTCCTCTTCCCCATATATGTAATAATTTCTTCTTAGCACACTTATGACCTTTATTGTATTTTCTATTAGAATTGTAACAATTCCCTTTCGCTCTTTTTTCTTCCAATTGTTGTGGTGCCAACCTTGTAGATGGTGAAAGGCTAGGAGAAACAACACTTCCATATTTATAGTTGTGAGTGGTAGGCTTCCTTGTTGCCATAATTTTGCTTTCCAATTTTCTTGCCAACCTGAATTCCTTGTCCAATGAATCAGGTTCCTAAAGGCAAACCTCATGTTGGATGTTATCCTTTAAAGTCCCTATGAACATATCAATCCTATGCTCCTATGGAATATGTTTTACCCTTATATTCAATTTTTGGAAGTACTCAATGTGCTCCATCATTGAACCCTTTTGTTTGAGATTTATCAATTGGCTAAAATCGGTGTTATTCTTTGTATCCTCATAATGTGCTATCATTTCCTTCTTGAAAATTGATGATGTGACAATCTGTTTACGAGAAAAAATCCCTCTATACCATACAAACTGATTCGGTTCTAAATATAAAGATGTAATATGTACCTTTTGTGTATTTTTCACATTATGTAGATCAAAATATTTCTCCATCTGTAGTATCCATGTTACTGGATCCTTGCCATCAAAATTTGTCATATCTATGTTTGGAATATGTTGGGTCTTCAATCCAACGTTAGATTCTATGAAATCATGATTAACATTACTTTTTTCTCATCATGAGTTTCCTCTACTACCTTTTCACCATTAGGAGGCCTTTCTTGTAGCAGCTTTGTCCCACCTTCCTTCAAACCTTCCATGTCTTTCTTCAAATCTTCCATGCCTTTCTTCCAATATTCTTCCATACCATCAATAAGCTTCCATGACATAGATAAAACTATTTATCTTAGCTTTGATCTCATTCTTTAAATCATCCATCCAATTTGGATTACTAGTTGTTTCTATTTTCTTGATTTGAGTCATTATTTTTCTTGCTTCTAGGATCTCTATCTTGAATCTATTGTATCTCTGAAATTTAGGATCTCCAAGGTATGTAATTGCATCCTGCGATATCCCTCTGCATCCACCTTCCAATGCCACAAGTCTAATCAAAATTGGATTCTCCACGAAAGAGTTATGCCCAATCTCCCAAGATGACCTCATTATATACTTTTTCAGTAGAGAGAACTTGTACGAATTTCCACGTGTCACTGTTTTGACCTTTGGACCTGAAAACAATACAAAGATAAGTACAATCCATCCTCTTTTTTTAAATTCTTATGAAATTTCAATTTGATGCTCAGAGAGAAAGTTACAGCGATTTTTCCAAGGTCATATGTTTGGGATGTAATTCGGGAGCCTGCACGAACCATAAATGTCTTGGACCATATCTCCGAAGATATAGTGAAACAAGATCTGAAATTTGGGCCCAAGCTTCACTACGATTTCAGTGCAAATGGGTTTTAATTTTAGAGTCTGAACTATCGTATAAACAAAATTGTAGTGAAAATTCCACGATGACCTGTTTGAGATGGAATTCTGGAGATTGCAAACACCCTAACTTCCTAATATAATATCTCCGAAAATATAGCAAGACAAGATCTGAATTCATACCTGAGATTCAGAAATATTTAGTCACTGCGCCCTCATAAACCTAGTGGAGCGCACTTCATCATGTCAAGGATTGTGCCCTCCTTTCTTTGCATGCATGTGCTTTCCTTGTTGGCATGGTGAGCGCACTCTTAGAAAATAGGAGGCAACTTCACTTCAGCTACTAAACTTACTCATGAATTGACAAGTGGCAGACATGCATGAGCCTATTTTGCATGTAGATTTTATTTATAAACAACGAATTCTTTCATTCTTTCTCACATTCATTCCTCACTCTGGGCTGAGCACACTTCTTTTCATCAAGGAGCTCCTCTTCCATCTTGAACAAAAGTAAGTCTTGCATGCCACTTTTCTTGATTGCTTTTATGATTTTTGTTGTCGTTTTATTTTACTGGAGATCAATTCTCTCTGTTTTAGTTTCTTTAGCAGTGTTTATATCCATTCTTCATATTACAAGTGTTAGCTTAATGTCGCAGGTGACTCTTCACATTCCATGATCCTTCATCTTTTGGTCATGATTGGGACAAAGTCTATAAGTACATACAAATCCTTCCTCTTAGTGTTAATTTGATTCTACTATGTAGTTGGCCTTTACTTAGTCCATTTTGAGCCATCACATGCAAAAACACACTCCCAGAGGCTAAGCTCCCGCCTGTGCACACTCTTGAGAAATAAGAGTTCTTTCCCTTGAAAAATGTTCCCAACAAGAATTCTTGTTTCTCTTGAGCACATGACACAATGGAAAGGAACAAGCCCAACCTCATGATCACTGTGTGTGCTCCCTGCACCCTCCCTGGCTCCCTTGAGTGCACATCGCACCGAAAAACACCAAGCTTCACCC
Source organism: Pinus taeda (assembly GCA_000404065.3). Classification (NCBI taxonomy): domain Eukaryota; kingdom Viridiplantae; phylum Streptophyta; class Pinopsida; order Pinales; family Pinaceae; genus Pinus; species Pinus taeda. The sequence continues at coordinate 115,684 of APFE030958244.1, forward strand.
CTTTGCCACTGTTTGCACCCTCATTGCTCTCCTGAGCACATGACACATTCTTAAGCTCCAATGATCCCTCCTAGTGCCTTAAGCATGCGCCCTATGCCTTTTAGTCTCTCTCTCTCTCTCTCTCTCTCTCTTGAGTGCATGGCACACTCACAAGCCCCAAGCAAGCCTAAACTAACCATTGTTTCTCTGACATGCGCCATCCTTTTACCTTGATGCAATTTTCACTCCCAATGGCTTGTGAACACCCTGTTGCATGTTTGATAACCTTATGTTGTTAGCTAGACTTGATTTTCCCTTCGACACTGCCATTTAATAATTTGAATGCATTAGATAGGAAATTATTTGAAACTGATTCTTGGTTGTCATGAGTGTATCTCCACATGAAAGTGTTCCAGGTACAAGTTATATCACTCTTTCAGCCTCTTTTGGAACCATGCCTCCCACCACCAATTGAATTGTCTTGAAAGAAACTTCATAATCAAGTACTGAGGAGGAAATGGAGATTGTTAAACCTACGATGGCTATCCTTTCAGATACATAATACTTCATTGATAAATCATTCAAGGATTCATGAAAAGAAATCGATGGTACTTTCTTGAAAGAAACATTCCCTGGGAACCTGGAAGACAAGGCAATATATATCAACATCGAACAGTCCAAGATACATAGGATTGCATGTAGATTCCTTGTGATTTCATGTGCAGAGGCCATTAAATGGATCATATCACACATGGATAATAAAAATTTGGTCCTATGCAGTGAAAGAGGAAGTGAGATAGCCACCTACGAAGCTAATGACATGCATTCCTACTCTAAGATGGTAAATTCCAATAAGTATGCAAACACTCAGTTCTACACAACATGGGAAAGTCTTAACACAAAGGAGATCATTAAGTCCTGGTGCGAATAACCTACCAAATTCCGTCATAGACCAAGTACAATATATCCAACAAGAATCTTAAGGAAGGTCTACTGGTACCTCATCGCTATGTTCTCGAGGCTGTATGGATAGAAGAATGTAGAAATATTTGAGGAGAATTATATTTTTATGCTCAACATGGTTGTCACTAGAGGAAATATCTTCAATTGGGCATATATCCTTTCTATTGAATTGAAACTTCATGTTGAGCAGCCCAAAACAACTTTACTAGCAAAGGAAGCATCAAAATTCTACATGTCATCTTTCCTGCTAAATGGGATTTGTGCCAGGTATGCTTTAACTGAGATGAATGGAACTAGACCCTGCATGAGAAACTACCTGTCTATTGGCATTGCAGAGTTCTATCAGAGACCAGCTTACAAGGGGCATATGATCGACTCGCAGAACATTTCTTTGCCATCCTTTATTAGTTGATATTTGAAATTGGTCCTCCTTGCATGACCGACCAAGTGAAGGAAAAATTATACGACATCGTAGACTGGTTTGTTGCATCAAACGACACATATATTAGATGCTTCAAATGTCATACAAATCCTCATGTCATGCCTCTTGCAAGAACTAGCCTAGCAACTGAATAATGGACTATTTGTGCAACTTCACAGGAGGAAAAAGGATCCCTGGCCCACTTTTCCATTATGGATTGGACTTTATGAGCTAAATAACCTTAAGGCGGTAGATGCAGAAACTAGAGAACTAAAGCACCTTCATTTTGGAACTACAATTTTTTAAAGGTATGATCCTAGGAAGGTGTGCAGGCAACATTGTGACAGGATAGGGTATACATGGGAATATGCACCAATGATTATCTCATAGGATGAAAAGGTTAAGAATTGGTACAACGCATTAAGAAAAGATCACCTAGAATGTGAAGTAGGTACCTCTAAGATTAGACAGATTCTAGAAGTACAGATGGAGGAGGCAAAAAAAAACAAAAACTACTCAAGTAGTCACTCCAACATCTAGAAATAAATTGAAGCATGATCCAGTGGTAGAAACCAACATAAAGTTTAATGTCGATCCTATAAGCAAGGGTTCCATTTAAGCAAATTAGTAGAGGAGTAAAAGAAGATGAGAAAATAAGATTAGGGGCAAGAAGGAAAGAAGACGAGGAATACTTACAAAGGAAAGAAGAGGAAAAGTAGAAGAAAGATGATTTTCTTAGACAACAATAAGAGTTAGAAGAAGTGGTGAGAAGAGCAAAAGAAGAGGAGAGGAGCATAGAATAATAACTACAAAAATAGTCATAGGAGGAAGAAACAACACAATTATTGGAGGAAGAGAAGTTGACCATGAAAATAGAGGTAGAATTAGAAGAGGAGAATGTTATTAAGCCTATTGAAGATGAACTAGACACTACAACGAATCCTATACTAACACGTGGTCATCTCCCATTCAATGAGATGGGAATCACACCTCCACCAAAAAATCAAGTCATGTATGTATGTGATGTTACCTTCAATCAATTGAAGAAAAGGATCGCGCAAGAGAGACAGAGGTATTTTCCTATGATCTTGAACATCCAGTCCCTATATCCGCTGAGAATGTGATAGTTTCAAACACCAGGGGGAACTCTCGAGAAGTCATGGAAGCTAATGTTTCTTTTGCATAAGAAACACAAGACAACTATGAATATATTATGAATGAAAATGAACAGTTCAAGAAAGAGTTAGTTGCGACAAAGTGACAAGTAGATCAACTCACTACAAAAAATCAACAGTTGTCTTCTAGAAATTTCAATATAATGGAATTCCAGTAAGATATATCATGAACTCGGGCCAATGGAGGACAATATGAGTTAGTTATACAATGAAATAATTCTTCTGCATGAGGTGGTAGCACCCCTGGTTGGTGTATAAAAAAAATCTCAAGATATATTGAAACTCCTTAAGGTTTCAAATAGGGCAGTTGATCTCATATAAAAGTGGGGTTCTAAGTATCCGGATACTCCATAGTGGTTGGTTAGAAAGGACATAATTGCTACTGAAATGGATAGGGTATAACTAAAAATTCATATTCATAATTACCTCTGCCTCTGCAAACAATCGACCAGCACTATGGTTGTTTATGGTGATTACTTAGTGGTTTGGAATCCCCATTACATAAGCATGGAATGCCTTCTGTGGGTGAATTAGGAAAAACAAAATGAAAGGATGTCATTATGCGGGAAATAAGGTAGTACATTGACCACATAAGGCAAGTAGCAGGATGAGAAGGTTTGGACATCATCAAAGATATTATTCTACAGTATGCAATCATGCTAGCCAAGGTTCACATGGAACTATCTTGGCTATGGAATAGTGTGCAATCTAGCTCCAAATTTATATTGTCAGAAGCTTTGGAGGTGAAGATGCGATATTTCATAGAGCTATTGGTCAGAGTCAAAGTTATCGCATCATAATTCAGAGCATGGAATTCATATATCACAAATGCACTCCATGATGAAGCCACTGATTTTTCCCTTTCTTCTTTATAGAGATATCTTGTTTAATTAGAGTTTTTTCTTAAGTAGTTGTCATCTTATATACATTTTGTCTTTTGTAAATAATGAATCTAATGTAAAAGAATTCAAGTGGCACAAGTGGATTGTGAAGAATCATATGCGGAATGTGAAGAGTCATATGTAGAACGTGAAGGGTTACATGGAACGGTCCCATAGGTCATAGAAGTTAAAGAGTCATGAGGAAACTCAAGAGTCCCTATTATCTGTTATAAATAGGTCCTCATAACTCAAGAAAAGAGCTTGGACCTTGGAGAATTTTGGCTTTGGCTTCTCTAGTGGTGCATAGGAGAGAAAATCATTCTTTGGAAAAGCAAGTTGTAGCTTCATGTTCCATTATTGGAGCCAATGTTCCACCTATGTAATTGTGTATTTGAAATATTTCATTGATCATCAAAAGCTCTTCAAGCGAACACTCTTTAATGGATGTATCATGAATGTAATAAGATTATTGTTTTTATGTTTGCGGTATATGTTGGTGTAACACATGCTAAATATAATAAACTATTTTGTTTCTTTAGATATGGATCTTGTTGAATGGGTGTTGTTATGCTTGTCATGATTATTGTTTATCTTGTGAACCAATTTGCAAGTTAATCAACAAGCCTTTCTTCTCTTTCACCTGTGGGTCTCTCTTAGGATAATACTATTACTTCCCTATTAGATGCTCATTTCTCCTATATTCGTGAGAGTTCCTTTACACTGTACATTTGGTGTCACACAAAGCTTACACACTTCCTGCCCCAAAATCGTGTTATGATCTCTTGTGTATGTATTGTGGCCAAGGCATATCTCTAGACCATTCATAATGGTGTTCGGACCATATTTCCGAATGGGACTCCTGTACCAAATGTTGTGAGGTCTAATTGGGACTTCATATCAGGGAGATCCCCCGTATTTTTGCGAGTCCAACACCGTCAACAAGACTCCAAAACACAACTCCACATACATCAAGTGCAACCACATCCAACTCTACTTCATCAATAAAATCAACAATGGTAGAAAATTTGATTCTGCATCATTTGGTTACCTTTATCTCTTCCTCCTTGTTGACCGATCCCAATGGATATAGGTTAGGATGATAATGAGTTTCTAATCATAAGTTCTTGACCAAAACTACTGCTACAATGTTTCACTATAATCCCGAGTCAAGAAAAACATAAAATTTTGTCTTCTTGATTTGTATCTTTATATGGAAGAGTTTTATCATTTCCTTCTCTTCCTATTCACAGAGGATACACAGATTCATCCCCTTATACACTAATGTATAAGAAATATTCTCATCCATGACTAAGCTACTTTCCACCTAATTACCCGAATCTATGGCTATGGGAGTTTTCCTCAACGCATTCTTTTGGGTCTTTGGGTTTAGCTTTGGATGCAATGTCCAACACTTTTTCTCTGTATGACCATCAATGTTAGAGTGATTTCTAGGATATTTTCACTAGTGTGTTGTCGCTGTTATCTCTTTTTATTTCTCCCTTTCCACTTCTTCTTCCTCTCCCTAGAAGTTTCCAAGTGCTACTTCTCTTTTGAACCACTTTATTGCCCTTTCTTCTGGCCTATGTTCTCTAGGCATTATGCATGTACATAATCCTCATCCACTGTTTTTGGTTTTAACAACATCACTTGGTTCCTTAAATGGCTATGTAGACCCCCCAAATAATTAAGGTGCACATATGGGTTCTTGGGATAAATACACATGGTTATTATCATCTTCCTATTTTTTTTGTGTACTCCTGTATAATCTACCTCTATCTTTGCCTGGAGTAATGCCACCAAATCCATTGGTCCTCTACATACTTGATAAGTTAGAACTAGGTTTTATAAGAATTTTTAAATCATCTCACTTACTCATTGGAGTATTCACATCTAGGCTTAAGGTTTTCATATGGATTTCCCACCAGGTCAGGGCATGAACCACTAGTTTCAAACGGATGAAAGAAATTTTATGTTCTTCCTCTATTTGACGAATGATAAAATAAACCTTTATTTATTGTAACTAATTGTTCAATTTGAAAGCATCAATATCACCTTGATATGGATTTATGTTGACCATCACTTCCATCTTGAACAAGGACCGTGAAAGTTTCATAGAACTTGAACTGGGTTGTTCTTTTTTGGGTTCTTTCTTGGATTCCTTCCTTGGTTCTTCACAATCTATTTATTTTCCCTATGATTTGAAATTTGAGTTGGAACCTTCATCTTCTCCAATTCCAATATATTTTCTACAACCAACATGAGAAGTTTCATATTAAGGCTAATATCTATGACCTTCTCTTCTAGCCTTGTGAATCTCTCCTCTATTGGATCTTGAGGTTTGTCAATAGATTTGTTGAACCAAATCCTAGGGGAAGCCCCTAAGGTCTAAAAAATTGAAATGGATCTTGGTGGGGGAGGCCCCCAAGATCTAAAAAATTGAAATGTGATGTTCTCTAGGAATTATTGCACTTGCTGGGAACACTTGCTAGAGTTGTAGAATGTTCTTGCTTAAACTCTGGAATTCACGCTCACTTGATGTCGATATCAACTTGCTTGATTTACTTGATAACTTCACGCTCACTTGAAGGAATAGCCACGCTCGCTTGATGTCGATCTCAAATTGATTTGTGTTAGAGTTGAACTTGTTTGGTTGCTGCAATGAACTTCACTCTAGCTCGCTTGAAGGTTTGAACTTTGTATCATTTTGACACAAATTGCTTGAATGAATACTCACACTCACTTGCAGGAGATGTGAACTTGTTTCTTGTTTGCTTTAGAATTAAAATTCGTGCATTCACTAGATTCTGCTTAAAGGAAGGGTGTCGAACACTGTTGAAAATGCACCCAAAAAACACTTAACGATCTAATGACTCACTACAATGAATTCAATTTGACTCAATTCAAGACTTGGGTGTCGGTTTCAACCTAGAATGCACCCTTACAATTCAATGTAATTTGAGTTTGATGACAAGTTCAATAATGTTGATGTAGACTGTGCTCTGAAACGTTGAAGTTTACAGATTCATTAACTTGATTATAGTGATGTAGACTGATCCAGGTGGATATTGGTGGCCACCCGCTAATTCCACGTGGATCCCCTCTAGTGCTTCTTTCAGTTTCCTTAATTATAGCACAGTTTACTATTTTTAGCAGTTTTTCGGTCCTAAACTTCTGGAGCCGTTTTGAGGCCCTAAACGATGTTTTTTGGGAAATCTACCGCCAACAATTTTTCTGTTTGAAAATCATCCTTTTCATCGTAGTCCTCGGAGAGATCTTTCCAACGAGCTATCATGCCGTCAAACGGAGATAAGACGACCAATTCGCGACCCCGAGAAGTTGATGTACCAACTTACCCAAAAACGGGGCCCACAATTTGGCGTTTCATCTTCCAGGGTTAGCTTTTGGAATGTGAAGGGTTTTTCCATTGTTTCTCAACAATAAATAGGCCTTCGAGCCTCATTGTAACACAGTTCAGAGGCAT
>APFE030958244.1:127804-160534 GCA_000404065.3 Pinus taeda
CTAAGGGGGGAGGAATGATCCAAGTGGATATTGGTGGCCACCCGCTAATTCGACTTGGATCCCCTCTAGTGCTTCGTGCAGTTTTTTACAGTTTCCTTAATTATAGCACAATTTACTATTTTTAGCAGTTTTTCGGGTCCTAAACTTCCGGAGCCATTTTGAGGCCCTAAACGACGTTTTTTGGGAAATCTACCGCCAGCGATTTTTCGTGACTAAAAATCGTCTTTTCCGTCGTAGTCCTCGGAGAGATCTTTCCAACGGGCTATCATGCGCGTCAAACGGAGATAAGACGACCAATTCGCGACCCCGGGAAGTTGATGTACCAACTTACCCAAAAACGGGGCCCACAATTTGGCGTTTCATCTTCCAGGGTTAGGTTTTGGAATGTGAAGGTTTTTTCCATTGTTTCTCAACAATAAATAGGCCTTCGAGCCTCATTGTAACACAGTTCAGAGGCATGTAGCCACACATCTCTTCTTAGAGACAAGCTGCCATCGCGCTAGCTGGTTTATTTCCATTTCTGGTTGTAAGCATGTTTCAGTATTTTCCATTAATGAAATGAAGTATTATTTCCGCTGCATCTTTGTGTATATGGTTATCTCTGTAATTTGTTGCATTCCTATTTAAGTCTGGATCATAGACTTTGCTTTGAAATGCTGGAGTTTGCAGATTCATGAACTTGATTGTATTTGAGTGAATTTGTTTGTTGAGGTAGAATGCCGATGTAGTGTTGATCTTGCAGCTATGTGTTGTGCTTGCTTTATGTATGCTATATTAAATGAAATTATTGATGTGTCACAACTAGACACAGATCAAAAAGCAAAAACATGAAGCCATAAAACACATGCGCCATCAAACACACATAGTGTACCTTAGATCCCCTTATTCAATTTCGGGCGGATCTAGGACACATCAACACCAAAAAAATAATATCTTTATTAATCACTGACTACATCTGAAGCAATGATAATGCCAAGATGAAAACCCTTTGAAACAACTCGCCTTCAAAAACTGAATGGATAGTGACACTATCCCTCTCAAAGTAAAACAATACTTTGAATTACAACAATGTTCTCTTATCACTCCAGACACTTATATCTCCACAAAATTTTCTTCAAATTTACAAAATGTAATGCACCTTATCCCTCCAAATACAAATGGAAACACTCCTTATTTCTTCAATTGCAAAGAGCGAAAAAATTATAATCCACTAACTTAAACTCTTTTCTTTTAAAACTCCCATTAAAAGAATTTATGAAGTTCCTTTTAAAGAAATAAAAAAAATGAATTTTATGTTCACTTTAAAATGTGAATTAATCTATTTTTTTAAAGCATGCGTCATGCTTTTAAAAAAGAATCCACATCCTTTTACCGTTTAAAATAATTCACCGTGCATTCTTTTAACAACCCCAATACTTTTAGTCATGTTGGCTTCACCGTACATTCATGTTGCAGAAATCCATGCAGCAGCGAAAACCTGGATGGTATTAACTTTCACGCAGGTCCTGTCCAAGCGTAGTTAGCAGTTTCACGCTGGTTCATTCGCAATGGTTTCTAAACATTGTTGGCTCCACACGCTATTGGTCCAATGCACAGGTCAATTCTAGAATGTAGCAACAGGCACCACACAACAAACACAGCCGTTGTTCACGATTTCTCCTGTGCCAAACTGAAACACCACCAGAATGCAAACAACAGGCGAACTTACATTCCTCATATCAAAGGAATAGAACAGTAAAAATAGAGACCAAAATTTCAATACTCCAAACCCCGTTGTCTTTCGAAAGCTCCAAAAGCCTCAGCACCACGACGCAGAGCAATAGAGAAAAGCTATGTTCTGGCTTCAGCAAAGTCCATAGTCTAACCTCAAACAACGATAGCACTACCTCAGTTCGCTCAGGTGCACAGGTCCTTCACACAATTGCAACCCCAAAATAGATATGTCCACGCAACTTACAATCACCCAACAGTGCACACACTGACTAATCCACGACTCTGAATTCGTTGCTCAAATTCCAACATCCATACCAAGGTCTTCTTTTGCTGAATATGCCTTGCAAAAATGATTTTCCAGTCATGCCACCGCACCACGCTTCCGCTGAGATCAAATTGTGTAGGATTGTCTCCTCTGGCTGCTATTAAATGATGGAAGAAAAAAAAAATTCCCTTTCAAATTTGTGATCTCATATTCTCCTTCGCTTCTTTTGTCAAGTCCGAATATTAATTATGCCAACAAAATCTCATCTTGTCACTGCAACACTATCATTTGACTATCATTGAAACAATCCTTCTGCTCGCTGTTGCCGATGACATGTGTTCTGCAAATGGGCAAATGGAACAATAGCAAATGGAAGATATAGCTGCAGCCTGGGTTTACGCCACTCTGTCCTTCACTCATGAAAGTACTTCATCTGCAAACAATAATTAAATAAACAATATTTTGTCCTTGCAACACACAAATAATCAGTCACAGTCTTCCAGAACAGAAACACTCCTCCATGATATCGAGAATTGGCACGATATTCGCCTTCACATGATCTTCTCCTTCCACGCTGGTTTGTTACAAGCATTACGCATCATAAGAAGTTTGACCCGACGTACCTGGCTCGACCTCCTGAATGATCGTCCAAACTTAGCAAGATTGTGACATTCTTACGCCTTATCCCTTGACTAAAGGATCAATCACTATCCACGCAAATGTATTGATTCATCTAGGAACCTCTCATGCAAGTAATCTCCCACGTAGTCTCTCTTATATATTTCCATGGATCTTTAAAACAAAACTTCATACATCTTCTCTGATTTATGCCTTCCACTGATGTTGAAAGAACTACAAGCCATCGAAATGATGCTCTAGATATTTATCACGATATTCTAGAAATTGTGCTTCAATGTCGGCTTACCTGCACAAAGAACGCAACAGCTCATATTTGTACTGTGTGACCACCTCAACGTGGATGAGTGGCATCTTGCTTTGCTGCAGTCAAGAGGTTAAGCCATGGTTTACGCACAAGCTTCAATCTCTGGTCCACAACGCTTCAGACTCAGGTTCTCTGGCGCACCAATTTTCTTCGCAATATGTTCTCTTTAGTAGAGAGCTCGGTACAGACGCTCCCGAATATGTCAAGCTCTCTAGTGGAAAAAGGATTCAACTTCTTTCCATGCTTCTGTCGTGATCTCGGCCTGTGTGTGTCTCAGATTATTTTTTCTCCTCCTTCCACAGTTGTCCACAACGCCAAGCTCTTTCCACGCTCAATGATCAATGCTACAACAGCTTCACAGATCTTCACGCTGATAGATTCACAGATCTTCACGCTGATAGACTCACATAGGCCCTAAGAACCAAAAAAGATCTGATACCACATATTGAAAAAATAGATTAGCTCAGACAAGTATATACAAAACCCATAATAAATCAGACACAAAATATTGGCGGAAAAGGCAAAAAGCCTCATGTATTTTCTCTCATTATTATTCTAAAAAATTGAATGTAATGTTACAAATAAATAGATGAGAGACAATGTCTCAATATAGTGCGTTCTATCTTAGACACTTCTGGTTGAGATAATTTCTCCTTTGGTTGTGATAATTTCTCACCAGACACACATCAATATAGGAGTTACCTAAACTAACTCCTATCTTAGAGGAACAACCCAAGAGTTAGGCACAAATTCCTAACTTGGAATATTTACTTAATTAATTTATTGTTGGATTTATTATTGTTTTGTGAGAGAGGCTAACATTCCCCCCCTCAATGATAAATCCAAAACAAGAACGAGGAACTATTGTCCAAGTTCTCATGTTGATCCTCAAAAACATTGCCTGAAAAAACCGCCAAAATTGGATGCTGGAAAAAAATCAAATCTGAAGAGAACATGAATCAGCTGCATGCCTAATTCATCTCTGAATGTCGCTTGACAACTCCATCACGTGCCAAGCCGCAAAAGGATCCAACTGTCCTTTGTTTGAAAATAGCATTCAGTGTCCACTAACACAATTTGATGAACGCCCACTGGCATATTTGCTGATGATGATTGCCCACTGGCTGATTCACTGATGTTGTTGAGACTTTCAGTCTGACAACCACTTGTCAATTTCATTGACAAACTACAAAGAAACTTGTTTTTTTTTATTAAAACAAATAATAACTGTAAAGGCTACATTGTGGTGGATAATCTGTCCTTTTACAAAATGTGAATTGTTCCTTGTAGCCTATTTTGGTTACAATACCACAGGTAAATTCCATGGGTGGGTAAATACCGTGGGTGTATGAATACCATGGGTGAATGTCACTTAAAATACCATGGGTAAATTCCATGAGTGGATGAATACCTTGGGAGGATAAATACCAAGGGTGGATGCCACAATACCATGGGAAAATACTATGGGTGAATGAATACCATGGGTTGATGTCACTTAAATACCATGGGTAAATTCCATGGGTGGATAAATACCATGAGTGGACGAATATCATGGGTGGATAAATACCATGAGTGGATGAATATCATGGGTGGATTCCACTTAGAATACCATGGGTAAATTCCATGGGTGGATGCCATTTTCCATTCGGATCTTTCCTCCCTATTTAGGAAGCAATGGTCCCCATTGCGTGAAGTTCCATCCCGAGAAGCCTTTGTTGAATATGAGGAGCCACTAAAGAGAATGGTTTTTTGTGGTTAACCCATAATCCTAATGAATGATCCCGAGAAGCCTTTGTTGAATATGAGGAGCCACTAAAGAGAATGGTTTTTTGTGGTTAACCCATAATCCTAATGAATGAAGATCCGATGATAGAGATACCCTGTAATGCTTGTGACCAACTATGATACTGCTAGTCTGTGACCTAGAAAATGGACTTCGATGAAGTGTGGGTTTGTGGATGACCCATAACCATGAAAAATGAAGATATGAGGATAGATGTACCCTGTAATTATTGTGACCAACTGTGATACTAACAGTGTGCGGCCTAGAAAATGGACTTTGATGACAAGGATTTTGTGTGGTTGACCCATAACCATGATACTGATTGTTGATGAAGTAGCAAGTGCCTACATAGCCTGGGGTGGGAGGGCATGTATCTAAAGAACCCAAATCGGATGCTACTATGATGAAACTGATGAATGTGAAGAAAGTTCCTACTGAAGTGGGGTGGGAGGGCACGTCTCCAAAGGGAACATGCTCTCAATGCTACTCCAGATATAAAAACTAATTTTAAATGGATATAACTCAGTCAATATAACTCAACATCTTTATTATAACCTATTTTTGGAAATAGAATGACCATTCTGCATCTTCTCATGTGATTTAAATCCCTATCTGGACAATCTGGAAACTCATATTCGTGCTACACCTGTCCCGCTGTCATAAAAATTCTAAAAAATAAAATAACTGATTTAAATCAACGATATCTCCCTCATCCGAACTCTGATTCGACCAATTTATGTTTTGAAATTGGTGATTTTTGAAGAGAATATCAGATCTACAATCATTTTTCTAAAATTATACATAAAAACTACAAAAAATGATATGAGAGCTATCATCCACGAATTGTCGTTAGAAAAATTTTTGTAACACAACTGATTTTAAATCAACGATATCTCCCTCATCCGGACTCCGATTTGGCCGATTTGTTTTTGAATTTGGGTATTTTTCACAAGGAATCCATACATGTTATTCTTTTTTTGTAATTTTTTCACCAAAATTTTTAGATCTAATCTGCAAACTCACTGGCCAAAATATTCTTGCAAAAAAATGAAAAGCAAAAAAAATCTTCTCGCTTTGCCCAAAAATGTGCTTTTTGGAGGTCGTAGCACGTGCATGAAGTTTTTTTGAAGATTGATGCAAAAATTTGAAACCGAAATATGTGTCTAACCCTCATTCCTATGGAGCTGTAACTTGAATCTGATACCACTGATTCGGATCTTGGGGGTAGGCCCCCAAGATCTAAAAAATTGAAATTCCATAAGGAAAATGGGAGAACAAACAATAAAGAAAACCACAATATTTTTTATTTATTTTTAATTAAAACAGATAATAACTGTAAAAACTACATTATGGTGGACAATATATGCTTTTACAAAATGCGACTTGTTCCTTATAGCCTTTTTGGTTACAATACCACAGGTAAATTCCATGGGTAGGTAAATACCATGAGTGAATGAATACCACGGGTGGATATTACTTACAATACCATGGGTAAATTCCATGAGTGGATTAATACCATGGGAGGATGAATACCAAGGGTGGATGCCACAATACCATGGGTGAATGAATGCCATGGGTGCATGCCACTTACAATACCATGGGTAAATTCCATGGGTGGATAAATAACATGGGCAAATGAATACCATGGGTGGATGCCACTTACAATACCATGGGTAGATGTCATTTTCCATTCAGATCATTCATTGACCATGGACGGTGTTTATGAATTTCATCTTAGTAGATCTATATCCCCTACAACTCCCCCTAATATGATCCATAAGTTTTCATAGATTATCCATTAAATAGTTCATCACAAAAGATTTGATAAAAATGTATTGCAATTTTAACTTTATAATACGAGGGATAATTTTTCCTTATATTTATGGATTATTAAGTTATTATGGTATAATCACTCACAAACCATAAGAAACTAAGATATGATTTGGGACACCCTTTTGGGAGGAATCCTAGTTGGAAGGTGAGGCTTCTCTTATCTCCCTTTCTTTTAATAGAAATTGGTGCAAATACAAAGAAGTGATGCATGTGGCATGTGTGTTACTACTGAACATAAACCCTCATTGTTTTACCCTCTCTCTATCATCTCTCATCTACTCTTCTCAACTATGGAACAAAATGCACTTGAATAGAATGGAAACTCTTTTCCTTCGAGCGGTATGATTATAACACAATGTTATAGCCTACTAATGATTAAGTTTGACTCCTTCAACTTGTAGTTAGAGTTTAAATATGGACCCTTTTAGAGTCTTCTTCATAATGTTCATGTGGCTAGTCTCCTTTCCATGAGTAATGGGGCTGACATGGCATCGTATGAAATCATGGTGGTCAAAATAGGAAGGTCAAATTCTAAGTAATATAACTTTTGTATACACACTATGTTTGAGGTCTTTCTTGCACTACTAGAAAGGTATTTGAGTGTAGAACACTATCAGGAAGTTTTGTGTAATCAAGAGTTTTTGGAACCCAAAAAAATCCTTAGTAGATTCCTCAAACTTCCTATGGAAGGCTTAAAACCTCAATTTTCCAAACTGGGACCCATAGGTAAAAATAGTCCTATTAGAGGATTCCTTCCATTCTTCCACTTTGAAGGCATTAAAATGGATGAAAAATAATATAATGATCCAATCCAAACAAATATCATTTATGCATCCAATTCCATTGGGGGTTTTTGAGGCCTAAAATATGTTTCCTAAGGAAAATTATAAAATAATAGTTAAAATAATAAAACAAGAGTTATGGTTTTTTAAAGGAAAATAAAGAAAACTACTTTTTCTTTTAATTGCATTTTCGGCTTATCTTCCTATAGGTTAACTCTATTTTCAAGTGTAGGAACCTCTTGGATGTGGAATTAAATTCCACATGCAATGAGTACCCACTATGGATACCTTTGAGTAGACTCACACTGAAAAATATTGAAAATACATGAAAAAACATGTTCAAGAAATGATTTTTTTCGTTTATTTTAAATTTTTTTGGTGTGATTCTACTCAAATATATACAATGTTGGTACTCCTTGGACGTGGAATTTAATCCTGCATCCAATAGGTGCTTACACTTGACATTTGAGTAAAATTATAAGGAGATAAGATGACAATATAATTATAAAAAGTAGTTTTCTTTTCTTCCCTCCAAAAACATTTACCCCTAGGAATTACATAATCATATTCAATATTATTGGTTCTTTTAAAGTTGATATATTAGTACATTTTTTAGGCCCATTGTTAGCTCAAAATTCTCCTAATGGCAATATCTATTAATTACATCTATTTATGAAACTATCAACCAACTCTATAGCATTATAAGAAGTTCCAAAGTTTTGCAAATCAATAAAGTATATCCATTAATAATTCTATCTCTAATAAATGTGTCAAACACACATGTGCACATAAACCATATTGATAGACTAGTAAATTATGTTTCATAAATTATTTATAAATGAACTAACATTATATCATTTACCAATTCTTATAGTTAAACAAATCAGGAAGAATAATAAAAAGACCATACAAACATAGAACTTGATTGTTGCACTACTACATAGAGGGGGGTTTTAAGACAATATTTAAGATAATTTTTGAGTAAATTGCCTTAACTTGATGGTGAGCACCAGTATTGCAACAATAATGCTACAACTCCTAGGGCTTCCTACTTTACTTTTATCAACCCGGTAGTTCGTAACAAACTTGGAAGTGACGGTGCTGTATGCACAAGTACTAGTTCTTACTGCAGGCTGTCACTTGGTCAGCTGACGCAAAATCACTAGGAGCTTAAGCCAACTTCTATGAGTTCTCAGAAGAATCTTTTAACTGTGATGAAATAAATCTAACTCCACAAGGACTATTCTTCTTGCAGAAAGAGAAGGAAAACTGAAACGTAACGCAAACCCTAGCAAACTCTAATTTATCTACTAACCCTACTTTTGCAGGAAAAGAGATGAAAACTGATGAAATGAGTGCCATTGACTACTGAAAAGGTAAATTGCATTTATTCAAGCTACTTCTGAAAAGAAATGAGAAGAAAAAATATTTTTGTGCTTTTGAGTGTTTTTGTGTGGAGTTATTATGCTTGTGATTGTGTAGAGGTTTGGTGGCGAAGGAAGATGGAGTTGGCTTTTGCAGAGGTGGAGGAAGGTGTGGAGAGGTCCTAAGAAGTCCCTAGTACCCTTCTGAAGGCTTCCATTGCAATCGGATTTCAAAAAATCACTTACAGGGAATTCTACAGGAGGCTGCAGGGGATCTATAAGAGGAGGTCGAGAGCTATTTTTGGAATTTTGAAGGTGGAAAAATGATGGAAAATGGTAACTGAAGGCTAGATGAAGGTGTTGAGGTGTCTGGAACTTGTCAAGGAAGATCAAGAAAGAACATGATGGTTGGATTTGTTCAAATGGCAAGAGGGAAGCTTATGGATAAAAACACAGAAATTAGGGCAGCTTGGTGAAATGTTGCGAATGACTTGGGAAATATGTGAGTAGTGAGATGGTGCTGGCTGTTTTATGGATGTATGGTGAGCTGAGGTGTCTTGCAAGAGATCTGCACATCTACTTACAAAAACTGATCAAAGAAAGGACTAACTAGACTATGAAAACATAAATTTCTCTAGCTTGACCTAAGTTCTAACCTACAAAGAGAAAATGTTGAACAATAACCTTTGAATAGAAAAGCATGTAAAAATTTCTCTAGCTTGACCTAAGTTCTTACCTACAAACAGAAAATTCTGAACAGTAACCTTTGAATAGAAAAGCATGCAGAAATTTCTCTAGCTTGACCTAAGTTCTGACCTACAAACAGAAAATGTTGAACAATAACCTTTTAATAGAAAAGCATGCGGAGAGATCTACCGTAAAAGAATAGGAAGTGGTCTCGGCAACTGAATCTGAACTAATATATCAATCTTTTCAAATCAAGTCATCACACTAGAAGTTGCATGGAAGAACAAAAACTGTGCTTTTGGTGGCAGCAGTAGTGCCTTGACCTCAAATAATAGTCCCAGGAAGGGAGAAAGGATATCAGGGCCTACTGTTGGCCTTTTTGTATCTTATTCTATCACTTCAGTAACCTACTTGAGCAACTGAAACACAAAACAACTATGAAAACCATCAAAAGCAACCTAATCCAACAAAGTAAAATGAATCTATGTAACACAAATTAACTCATGAACTGAAGAAAAAACATATAAGTACATAGCAAGAGGTGCTGGGAAACTGGGGTTGGGCCCTAACCCAAAAGCTTCAGCCCTCTGAAAGAGATCAATGCTGGCTCAAAAACTATTTCATCTTCATTATCAAAAATAATAGTCACTTTACATGAACTATTCTAAAAAAGGAACTCAAAAATAAGTTGAACAAGTGCTGCACAAAAGTGTGAAAATTCTACTAATGACTGGCTAACCTACTGAGGCTCTAAGCCCCCTTATCTATACAAATGGATTCCTCCAACAGTCCTCGTAAAATCAAGGAGCTGGGCTTCCCAGAACTGGAGATAAACAACAGTCCTTCTTGACTTGCTCGGCTGCCCTTTTTGATGCATCAATGTGGATTTGTGCTCCGAGTTGTTGATGGAGGATTCAAGGAAAGGGGTCATAAATGAAGGAGACATCCCCTAAAAATTCTCTTCTTTGTTTCCCTCGAGTATTTGCTGCCATTTGCTCATAAATCCCTCGACTTTGTCCAAAATTGACCAAAAAATCTGCATAAGGCACACATTAGACTACATGGCAAAATGACTAACCCAGTTCACTCTATTAGCATAAATATATTAAAAAACATGCATTAAACTAATTAGAATGGTGGATTAAGTTGAATTAAGAGGCAAAATGAGCCCATTTAAATTACCCATTTTTGGGGCTCATCACTTGAGACAAAAAAGCCTTGTAAATTGTCAAAAATATTCTCTTTAAGAAAAAGTCTCAAATTATTGTCTTAAAAAATTGTCTCTATACAATGTAGAACACAAGTACTATTGTATCTTAAGATATAATTCCTTTTTGTCTCTCAAGAGACTGTAGCTATGATTAAAGATATATTGCCTCTATAGAGATAGTATGTATTTAATCCAATTATCGTCTCTCTAGAGGCAGTAAAAAATTCTCTTTGGAAACAAAATATAGATTGTGAATCTTTTTGTTTCTTCAGTGATGAATTCATGTTAAGGCACAATGGAATCAAAACAACAACCTATTTCTTGCAAGGAAGGCACTCTTCCATTGAGCTAGGACCCTTTAAAAAAATGTGTTGAATGAATTAAACTCAAAGAAAAGAATCTGAGTTGAATAAATCCATTTTTAAATGCAAGATTAAAACTACATCTCAAACCTTGTTCAGAATCAAACATTAATAAGTTTGATGGGAGACTAAAATGAAAATGCCATCAAAGGTGATTACACTTCTTCTGAGTGGTCAATAGACTTCATTCAAGATTTCGTGGTCTATGGTTACTCAAATTTGATAGTTAGTTGGATGGTAGATAGATATCAGGTCTAAAATTTAGCTCAAATAAAAAATGCCCTAATTTTTACAAGTTATTATTTCAACGGTGTCAAATCTTATCCAAATTGTATGCATTAACATGGATTTGCAAGATCTAAGCTTGAACACCCAGTGGATAGATACCATTCATAGAGTATAAGGGAACTGTAAAAAAATGAAAAAAAGTAATGCCAAAGATGATGGGATCCTCCAAGCCATTGTTATACCTAAAAATACTTCCTCATTAGCTCAAAGGAGAATACTATACTTTTGGTTGAAATACACCCCTTTTTCTAGCCCATTTAGGACTATAACACAAGTTATGTACCATGAGGACAACATTATCCTAGTCTATATGACTTTGTCTCTTCATCTAACTTGCATGACCAAATTCTCACTTAGTCACACAAAAAAAAGCCCGAGTTAACTCACCATGACACTTTTGTTCACATAATAGAACTCTTTTATGGCGGAAAGTTATCACTTTTACCTCTACAACTTTTCCCTAAGCATTAAAGCTCTTAAAAGAAGATAAAAACACTTAAAAAAAAAATAAAATCCATTTGTATGAGGAAACAACATCCACCCCAAATATTTGTGGCCCAAATTGTATTGGAGAGAAAGTAACAGTCTTCATAGCCACCATTTTTACTATAAATTGAAGGTCTTGCCATTGAGAAAGGGATCAAAGTTCATTGTAATGTTATGTTGTCAAGATCTTCCTTGAGAGAGAGTATTGGAGCTAGGAACTAGAGGAGGTGCTACTACAACTTCTATTGGTTGTAATCTTCCTTCTATTCACTTAATATATAGATCTAGCATTGTTTATTACTTATGCATCTTGTGCTTATCTAACAATGATTTGGATCACAGTCTCTTATTGATGTATTCAATGAAGTTTAACTTCTTATTTGTCAATGTTTTGGATTGATAAAGTTTATATGTTGTGAAGGTTGTGTTTGTTCTTTGTGGGTGCAATATCGACTTTTGGAGTTGGATGGGAACACCTCTAAACCACACCGACTGCTCCAATTATCTACATGGGAGAATTTATGGGTTATTATTCACCTTCACTTTGTCAATTTCGGTTCATTATTTGCATTATTCAATGGGTCTAACCATTGAACAATAGATCCCTTACTTTGTCTACTCTAGGTTTCCAAGAGGACTTAAGAGGGTTTGTTGTTTGTCCAACTAGACATAAATACATACTAGACTTGAGTTGGAGGAGGTGCTACTACAACTTCTATTCGTTGTAATATTCCTTCTATTCACTATATATACCATTGTTTCTTCCAAAATATTGTTCATTACTTATGCATTTTTTTCTTATTTAAAAATGCTTTGGATCACAATCTCTTATTGATGCGTTCAATGATGTTTAGCTACTTATTTTTCAATGTTTTGGAGTGATACTTGGTTTATATGTTGTGATGGTTGTGTTTGTTCCTTATGTGTGCCAGATTGACCTTTGGAGCTGGTTGGGAACACCTCTCAACCACACTAACTACTCCAATTAATATACATGGGAGGATTTATAGGTTATTCTTCACCTTCACTTTGCCAATTCCAGTTCATTATTTTCATTATTGAATGGGTTTGAATGTAGAAAAATAGATCCCTTTCTCAATGGACAAGCCTTCAATTTATAGGAAAAATGGAGCCTATGGAGACTATTAGTTTCTCTCCAATACAAGTTGGTAAAAAGCTTTGGGGTGGATGTTGTTTCCTCATACAAATGGATTTTATCCACTTTTAAGAGCTTAGATGCTTAGGAAAATGTTGTAGAGGTAAAAGTGATAACTTTCCACCATAAAAGAGTTTCCTTATGTGAACAAAAGTGTCATGGTGAGTTAACTTGGGATTTTTTCTTTGTGACTGAGTGATAATTTGGTAATGAAAGTTATATGAAGAGACAAAGTGTTATAATCTAGGATAACACTATCCTCATGGTACATAACTTGCGTTAGAGTCCTAAATAGGTCGGAAAAAGGGGTGTATTTCAACCAAAAGCATAATATTCTCCTCTAAGATGACGAGGAGGTATTTTTAGGTATAACAACGTCCATAATCCTTAGCCTACAAAACACTAGTATTCATATAGCCAATAAGGAAGCTTAAGGATCATCATGGCTTCAAAAACCATCATCTATAAGAGTATCATTCCTTGGCCCTTTTTTACTAAGTAGGAAAAGCATGAATAATATATGCTCCATCCTACAAACTATATTTGAGATAGTTAAAAAAACACAATAGCTAATAATTTTCTCACATAGATATCCAATAAACAAGCCTAAGGATCAAAATGGCTTGGAAAACCATCATCTATAAGAGTATCATTCGATGAACCTTTTTAACTAAGCAAGCAAAGCATGAATAATCTATGCTCCTTCCTACAAAGTGTATTTGAGATAGTTAAAAATTCACAATAGCCAATAATTTTCTCACATTAACAGTAAAGACATTTATCCATTATATGGCTAAGCTTATATTTTCATTAGTATGTACAAATTTTCTAGACTTTTCCACAGATGCAATGTGTCGTATGTATATTTTTTCATTTTTCAAGATAATTAGAAAAAATAGATTTTCTCACTAGAAGTTAATAAAGGCACTTAAATACATATAGAATCATCACGAAGTTGACTTGAGATGAATTCAGTTCTGGCAAGCTTGGGGCTCGACATCGACAAGGTGGAGTATTACGAACAATTAGAACCTCAAATTCATATCCCAACAACTGATGATATATGTAACCACATAAATATTACAAAACCAAGTTACAAATAACATTCATTACAAATAACATTAATAAATAATCAACACATTAATAGTTACAAAATACATGAATTCTAGATTAAGAAATGACTCTCTTATAGAAAGCTTAATGAGTTGAAGAATGAAATATGGTACAACCTTGGTAAAACAACAATGTATGCCAAACACTATTTCCAAATGGCAGGGGATTAATATTCCTACCCAATAACACTTGTCTTGTCTACAACAAAACACCTTCATGGCTACATGCATACGATCAAAGTTTGTGCTCTTGAAAAAAAAATTCATGTGAAAGACATCAATCAGAATTCCCTGTGAATAAAAAACACATATACTAAACAAAATCAGTGTTAGATGTGACATCCCAAAAACACAATTACAATATAGAACTGTAAATATAGCTCGCTTATTCAATTTTACTAACAAGACAAAGCTGCAAATATAGATGACTCATTCAATATGACTAGAAAGAAAAAGTTGCAAATACATATCACTCATTCAATCTGATTGGCAGGCAAACCAAGGGAACCTCTTCCTAGACAGTGAATTTTATCTAAAAAGATAAAACCTAATTGTAGCCATCAACTAAGATTTTAATTGTAGCCATATTTCCTTTGTCTTGATATGGAGAGGATAGACGAAAATTTAGAACGAAAAATGGGTTGGGGTTTTATTTGAGTTGAGTTAGGAACCTTGAAGGTATGTACATAGACACACTAGCCATGCACAATGGGAGAAATGGGTATGGTGCAATTTTAAAAATAAATGGTATTTATATCATGCCCACAATATTTGAATACATGTTCTAGTATATCCGTATTTTAGAAATTTTACCTATTTGTTCATTCCCCACACTTTAACTTTATGTAATTCCTTTATTATGATCTCTAAGCACTATTTCAACTAAAAACAAAGATTGTAAAACAAGAACCAACAACCAACCTAAGAGTTGCTTACTAAAGAGGATATTGAAAGGTAACATATATTTGCACATGAGATAAGTTTGCTCAAGGCATGACCATTTTTTAACAAAATAATAAATCCATGTATCAACATACAAAGAGGTAGTATTGTGCATTGAAAATTATGCTCATAGCTGTGGCCACCATTTATATATTTCCACTCCACTTCATATAGCTAAGTACTACCAAACAATTCCTTGTTTGGACTGACCTTCTTCCAAAACAATGGTTTAATGAACTATTTACTTATGTATAAGGTATGGATGTATTTGGTTACTTCTTGTAGAATGGTGCATCCTAAGAGAGATTTGCATTGATGTGTGCATCATTAATAATCCTTTCATGAACAACCAAATGCATGCAGTCACCCCCTACCCAAAAACCTAAATGTACAAATTACTCATTCTTATCATGAACTGGGTTCTAGGCACATTCATTATGAGTTCATTCTCCTTTACAACAATTATTTAAGTAAGGCTCTCAATGCAAGTTTGGGTGGAGATTCAAACTTTAATAAACATAAGACTTATGTTTGAGCACCCAAATATTTAACATGCTGACAAAAATATAAATAATATAATATCTAAGCACTTATTCTCTCTCATAGCTAAGCACTCATTATCTCTCCTTAACTCACATTATTTTAAGTCGTTCAAACATAAATTTATTATAAGAGGATACACTTAATAAATTTCTCACCTTGCCACATATCACCAATGAATGTCTCACATTTCAAAAAGGTCCAACAAAATATCACATTTGCAATCCACAAAATTTATGAATGACCATGCATCGGTCATTTCTCATGCTCTCAACCACTCGATAGTGGATTTTAAAAAAATGGGGGCATACCTAACACACTAAATGTTAGGAATTTCACCAAAAACATAGCTCCATGCAAATTCTTGGAGCCTAGGTTCCTTTATGTATTTTTTCTTTGCTCATACAGGGTGAATTCACTTTTAATTTTAGCCCGCTTCACATGCCTATTCCACATGGACAAATGATTCACTACCTTTCAATCATTCAACTTATGCTCTATGTTATATTCAATAATATAGATTTGGTTTTGCATAAATCGATGAAAAGTAACATACCTTTCAACACAGGCTTAAATCTTCAATAAATATTGTCCCTAATGATTTTCCTTCAACCTTCAATACAAATCACCATCAAGCATGAGATCTTGACTCTCACTCTCCTACACCATTAATTACATAAGAATTTAATTATCTTCCCCCTCTTGATTAAACAAAGATTAAATATGTATTCATAAATGAATACATTCCAATGAATCCCGCTGTTAGCGCTTGAAATTTCACCTCAGGCTGAAAAAGGTAAACTCCAAGGCAAAATCAAACCACTTAGCCTCGTAGCTAGCCCTACGGGGTAGGAGAGGGCTCTCTCCGGTCTATCTCGGCAAAGATCTTCAACGAGAAGAGATAACCAATAAAGAACACTGATTTTAGGCTAGTAAACTGATAAAAAAGGTTTGATTTGGGATTTTTAGGGTTTTGGTGGAAAATTGGGGAAAGACAATTTTGGGTGCGGGGATTGGACACAGTTTTCACAGGGGGTTCTTTGGGGCGAGGTAGGAGACTGTATTGATGCCTTTGAAATATTTGGATGGATGAGAATGACTGGTGAGGAGCTAAGGAGAGCAAGCAATCACCTTGAATTCTCCTTAAACAGCTGAAAACATTGATATTAAGCAAACTTAAAGACAGAGCATAGCAACCATGAATTCTACCTTAACACTTCATTTGCCTAATTTGCAGAAGAAAAAGTAAGAAGATGATTCACATAACAAAATTACAAGTACAAAGAGAAACACACCATCAATACATTTAACCACAGGAATCCCAAAAAGGACTGCAAAACCCTGGTCTTCCTTAGCCAAAAATTGTAGAGATACAATGAGTAATACAATAGAAGCTTTTCTCCCTCAAGAGTACAACATTGAAAATGACTAAGAAAGTACATAATATAGGAAATATAACATCTTTCTTTGCCTTTAGGGGTCGAGCTCACTATCCTAGGAGCTGTTTCAACCAATTCCAAACTGATCACTAAAATCTAGGCAGTCAAAAAACTTGCCTCTATAAGCTAGGAAACCAATTCATTCATTTAATTTTTGCCTATCTCATGAATGAATCTTCTAGAATAGGTAAATAAGTGTCATGTCAACATGAAAATACATTAATTACATCAAATAGGGTGAAAAATTACATCCTAAGTCAAAACTGGTCAAAGCTGGGCGAATTCCTGAGCTGTAGATGAATTCCTGTGAAAACTGCCCAAGAGGTCGCGCGCAGATTCTCAAGAGGTCGCACGCAGTTGGAGCAGCTTTTGAGGCACTTCCGGGTGTCCAAATGAGGCAAGAGTAGGCTTGTTGGAAATTTCTGGATGTCTACTTTCCAACCCAAGTGGAATTTCTGAATTTGGTGTCCATTTACCCCTCCAAAATTGCAATCTCCCAAGACTGCTTCCTGTGCGTCAAAAAGGTGGCAGAAAGTCATTTTTTGCTTGTTTTTTAACCTTCTGGAGGCTCAAAACTTAGTGAAATTTCTTGATCTTTTTAGGGTAAGTGTATTTTTGCATGAAAAATCCAAAAATGCAAAGTTTGCTTGAAATGGACTTCCCAATCTAAAGGGTCGCGCACTACGCGCGACCTCTCAGGAGCAAAAACCTGTTTTTTGACCAAAAATTCATAAATGACCAAAATTTCTCAAAAATTTTTGAAATTTGTGCTGAGGTTGAGTCATTTAGCACCATGCTCCTTAAAGGAAGCCTCAGCCAAAATATGGAGGGGATCGGGCCTTTTTCTTCGTTTAAGTGCCTTGGCCAACCGTCCTTGGAGCACCTTCATTCTTGCCTTGCATACGTGCATTCGGGCCCAATAATGGTTCTTCATATTCCGGAGCAAGTTCTTATCTCTGTTGGCCTTAGCCAGTAGCCTTTTCAAATGAGCATTGTCCCAAATAAGCATAGATTCTCGATCTATGGGTGTCAAATCACCGAGTCTCCTACGAGCCAATTCCTGGTCTTCACGAATCTTCCGCAACTCATAAAGCTTGTGCTCATCCTCCAATTGTTTGTTGCGCTGCTCTAAATAGTTAATTATCCATTTTTCCATCTGCAATTTTGTGTGCAGTGACTCATTCTCGATCCTTTGCTCTCGGATGATCTCCTTAAGCTCTGAGCTAGGAGAACAGGCGTCAAGATCAATAATGTCAATATCTGGGTCACCTGACAATCCCTCCTCAATGATGGGCTGCTTGCCCCTCTCTAATACCTGTGCTGCTGTCAGAAGTGAGGCCCCTTCCACCTGGTGTGGAGATAACACTCGTGGTGCTGATGAAGAAGGCGAGACCCCTTCCGCCTGCTGTGGAGAAAATACTCGCCTAGCTGCTGCAAATAAGGCCATGTGGCCTCTCTGATAAGTGACCAATGGAGGAGAACTGACATGTCTAGTCTCAGGGATCTCATGCTGCTGTGATGGTCCTCCCTCCTCATGAACAATCTCAGGATGTGGTGGTGTTCCTGTGAAGAACTCTCGGGAGATGAACTCCTCCCATGGGATGCCATGCTGAGCCAACTAATGCATGACCACAAGCTGAATCAAACCATAATGATAGAGGCTCCTATGTTGCTGTGCTGGACCCTTCCTCTGCACCAATGGCACCATCCTCTCAATATTCCGGCATATGAAAAATGGTATGTTCATCATCCGTACCCGTGTGAAATACATCAACACGCGAATATGGTAGAAAAACAAACGTGAAAATCTACCCTCACATGTGAAATAGCGCATGATGAGCTTCATCAAGGGAACATACTCATCCTTCAAAAATCTGAAATGAACTACACCAGTCATGTACCTCATATATTGAGGTTTAATGTAAGGTTCATACTGAATGTTGTCCAATACTTTGCGCTTGTTCCACTCTTCTCCAACATTAGGAATCCCAGTTGCTTGAGAAACCGTCTCAGGTGTCAATGTAAAATCCACCCCAGCAAGATTTACATGCCCGGCATGTAAATGCAAAACAAACAAGCGGACCAACTCCCTGTGAAGCTGGATTTGAGAAATCCTCTCGCAAAATTCATAACATGAGAAGTAGCGGAAACAGGTGACTGCAAGTGGACAAGCCTGTAAGTAGCTCAAAGTGGTGGGCTCCTCTCTCACATGGTGACCACCCTTACCACTATTCCTCCTTTGTACCTCTAGCTCTGAATCTGACTCATGGTCATCACTTTGCTCATAGTCGATTTCGATTTCTGACATGGTTTCAGGAGCAAAGTGGCTGAAATGTACTGCTGCTTCTGCTTTAAAATTTGTTGTGTTAACTGCTTTGAAATGTTGTTTCAAGGGGACAAGTAGCACAAGGGAAATGTTAGGGAAGGGAGATTTGGAAGGGAAATTGGGAAAAACATATGAAACAGGGATTTTAGGGGAAGAATTATGACATTTACATCATCATACAATTTCACTTGCAAGGATGTTATGGGAAGTAGGGTTTGGGGTTTGATTTTTGATTTATTAGGGAAATTAAGTAACAGTGATAAGGGAGTAAAAATGAGAGGTGGGAAAATGTAGGAACAATAAGAATGAAAAGGAATACCTTAAAACAGCAAAACAAACCCTAGCAATTTTGACATTTCAAGCAAAAGCACTTGGAGTCTTTACTTGCAAATGAAGGCTTTGAAAACATAATCATGATCTTCTTCAAGCTTTAGAAAACATAATTTTCATGATTGAAGGCCTACCTGACAATCTTGAGGAGATTTAGGGTCTTTTTCAAGTTTATAACCAATTGCTGCCTGAGAGGTCGCGCACAAAGCCTGAGAGGTCGCATGCTCCTGAGAGGTTGCGCCCTTGTATTTTTATAACTGCTGGAACCCTCCTGAGAGGTCGCGCGCGCCCAAGAGGTCGCGCACAGAGCCTGAGAGGTCGCGCACAGTTCCTCTCTGCAAATTTCGCCCAAATTCTCTTGGAAATGATTTTCTCTATTGCTTGAAGGCACAATGAAGCTTAATGGAGGGAGAGAGAGACTTTATAACCTTGGTTTGAATTTATTTCATGTCAAAACCCTCTTTCTAATGTTTTTCATGACACTTTTTAAATTTTGAATGTTGTTGACTTTTTTGGTTTCCTTTTGTCCTGAAATTGGTTGAATTGATGTTTGTTCTTGAAAATTTTTGCAGGGATAGCTTCTGAGGACTCTTGGCAAAGGGGACCAGGGCTGCATGTTGACTTTGAAGAATTTTTGAATTTTTACAATTTTTACAAAATTTTGAGAAATGACCTTGGCTTTAAAAACAGGGTTTTTAAATCCAAGGTAAAGATTAACTGTACAAGATGAAGTCTTTTGAAGAAACACTTTGATAATCATCCCTTTGGCCTGTTGGGCATTTATTGACTTTAGAGACATGACTTTGAAGACAAACTGGACCTACACCCTAGACCTAAGACTTTTGACCTCAAGATAAGACAAACAACTTTGAAAGAGTTTATTGACTGAAACAACTTGATCCAGCAGTACCAAGAGGGGAATAAAGACACCAGCTCCTCCATCAGGGTTATGGCATGCCTAATGGAATGTAGTGAGATGACACTGATGAGACACCTACTTATGCAAAATGCAAAGAGTTTTGATCGCTGATGGACGGCTACTAGACCGACTCTAACACATCCCAAGGAGGAGGGGTAGGATCCTTGAGGTACGCAACCTCTTTGATTCGACTTTGCTACAGGAGCCCCGACGAGGAGTAGTAGGACTGACTGATTGGGTAGAGACAGATGCGGATGGAACGGCAGAGAAGGCTATAGTGTAGGAGTCCCATGACTGTGTAGAGCTAGTAGGCTACAACGATGCGAGAGGCACAGGAGTGTTGCACTAGTGCAGGATGGCACAGAGAGGTGTGCAACGTGCGAGATGCATGGAGTGTTGCAGCAGCTCAGAGGTTAGAGAGGGAGCACTTGTCAGCAGCAGGTATAATTTCAGCATAAGAGTATGTTTCTAGCCCAGCAAAGAGGTCAGTTGGGAGTTTTTTTTGTTCCGAGAGTTGTTGGAGCAACCTCACATGGTAGATGTGTTGCATGCAGAACATTCCAAAGGTACAAGATCAGGTTCGTGTTGAATCCTTTCTTGTTGAGAAGGAGTGTTCAAAATGGCAGCAAGAAATGCTAAAAATAGCAATGCTATAAATCGCAGTTTGGGTACCAGTGCTGGATTGAGAAACAGGGAATGAAAAATGGAAGTGCTAAAAATTGCATTGCTATTTTTATCAGTTCAGGATGGATTCCTATTTTAGTCAGTCCCTAAACTAAAATAGTGAAGTAAAATTCGAATTTGAACTTAGCAACTGTTTGGAAATAAATTAATTAATTCACCATGAGTTAAGTAGTTGTGAAAAATCAAACATGAAGTCTATGTGGGGACATGCAATAGTTTCTCCATTAATTGAGGGATTTATCCATCAGTTAAAGAGATAAGGATGAGTTCTAATTTGAGTTGTAATTAGTTGGCTCAGTTAACTGAGTCAAGTCTAGTTAGATTGATTTAAATAGTTTGTTTAAATTAAGTAAGTTCAGTTAGTTAATGCATGCTTGCATATAACTGCTGCACTTCAGATAACTGAAGATTCTCTCATGAATAACTCATGCGTGTCAGTTCAGATAGAGACCCAGTTGAGATCAAAGAAGGGACATTGTACTATCAGTTGGATGATTTTTTTCCTATAAAGGAAGCTCATCCATGGAGAAGGATTTATCTCCTTCAGGATTGCGTAGTTGGATTAGAGGTTAGTGAGTGTGTGAAGAGGCCAATTCACACAAGTGGTTGCACTGGACCCCAATCAAAATTGCGCAAAGAAATAGGAGGCTTGGAGGGCAGAGGAGAAGGTTTGAGAGAGGCCTTTGACTATCTATGAGCAGCAGAGGTATTGCAGAGAGAGCAGAATAGCTTTTGAGCTGGTTCTTTTTGTAATACTAGCTATATTTCCACTTGTATGATAATACAAAGATGAGGTTTTAGGTTGGTGCTTTCCCTTGGTTATATCTTCTGTGTTATGTGTGTTTTATTTCTCCATATCAGTTATATGTGTTCTTATTGATGTTGCTCATGTTCGATTAAGCTTCCGCTAAATTGGTTGTAGAAGTAGATCAAGTATTTTTCTTTAGTATATTGCATTATCAGGTGATCTACAGGTGGGAATTTCTACATGGTATTAGAGCTAGCTGATTTGTAGAAAAAATCTACACTAACTGACTCGTTAATTGAGTAACTCTAGTAGAAGCAATAGAACCAACTACACCATTGATTGGTGTAAGATTTAACTTGGATGGATCAATATCCAACATGGGCACATTTGGAAAATGTTTGTACAAAACCCATTACTAGGAGTAGACTAGATCCAATTGTTGAGCATGAAATATCGCCGCTCGTTATGAATAGACTCTGGTTAGAACCACATCTTTCAATATTTGTGGAAATAATGATTTTAGAAACCATTGCAATAATAATTCCTTTGGGATCAAAGCCTTGATCATTTGGCATCGATGCCACTGAATGTTATTAGATATGTGTGTGGCATTATCCTATTGAAGTGGCAAAAGCAATTTGGTGCTCATTGTATGTTGAATAAGTGACTAGAAATGGTTAAAGAATGTGTTAGCTAACACACTAAAGTTGTGATAAGAAGTAGAGTTAAGACCAATCTACCATCTAGCAATGAATCTACTTAGATTCCATTTAAAGAGTCTGAACTTGATGGAATCATTTATCATAGTTAGAAGAGAACCATAAGTAGAAATTCATCACATGATTCCCTGGATCCTCACCAAGTTTACCTTCAAAATTTGGTATATCATAAGGAAATTCGGTTGTGATTGGGGGCCAATGTGGGTAATGCATGATCATATCATTATTTAATTTCATCAAATTAGGGATATTTAACATAATCAAGAAAGTAATTTTATAGTCTAGTTCCCACTTCCAGTCATGGAGCCCTAGGGTTTGAAATTAACTTGGTATCCGTTGGTTGAAATGAGGAAAGCCTCCACTCATTGGGTTCATAAGCGAATAAAATAAATTTCCCCCTACTGACCCCTATAAGGTGTTAAAGCACCATACATAGGGGGGCCATGAGAATCATAGTCATTTCTCACTATTTACATCCCAAAATAAGGGGAGACATTAGTCCCCTATTGTCAAAATATTGAAAAAAGAATGTTACTAGTTGGTGCACTAGAATATGGAACGTTTCCACCCATTTGAATTCCAAATCCTTGGAAAGAAGTTCCCCCATTGATACACAGGAAAATAGGAAATTCCCACTTCCTAATGAAGGATTTGGAGTAGGAATATCCCCCCCCCCTCCAAATCGGAAAGCTTGAACGAGAGTTGATGAAATCCTGACATTTGAGCCTGAACTAGAAGAAATTTAGGAAGAATTCAAATAAATAATTGTAATCCAGACAAATGACATTCCAAAAGAGAAGGAATTCCCACCATAAGAAGTAGAGGTTTGAGTGCCCCCACTCTGATACAATATAGAAATAGAAGTGGTATCACCCACAAGAGAAACTGTAGTAGTAGTCTAAGAAGTTAGGACATGAGGATTAGCTTCTCCCCCACTGATGTTTGAAGAGGGAACTTGAATTCCCACCATCCCAAAAGAATTACCAAAAGATTTCACATTAGACCACTAAAAAGATAGGGCATGAAGAAGAGTTGGATCCTAAGTAAGCCTAATGAACATAACAACTAGCATATTGGGCCCAGTAATCGAGTTGAAATTTAGCCCATTATTGCCAGGGATATCAACAATCTTGATTCGTATAAGATCATCCTAGAATTTGGTTATAGCTTGCCTAGAGATAGGGATATAACCATTTAGATCGTGAAGATAAAATTGAGCTTCAAGAGCTTCAAGATCTTCTTCACTCCATGTCTCCTCCACATGAGGGTTTTTTTTTCCTGAGTTGGTTGAACTAATTATGATGAACCAATTTCATCCAATTTGTGCCTTTGAGGAGGTGACTCCATCTTTTCAAGAGAAAGGCAATATACCCTTCTAGACTGATGGAGCAGTCTCTTAACCACTTTCAATAAAAGACTCAAAAGTGGCAATTCAAAGACTCCCTATGATATACTAGAAACAATGATCACACCACTCTACTAAAAAAATGTCCTAAATATAATCAACATGCAAATTACTCTGCTAGATTCTACCTGAGGTGGTTAGGGCCTAATACTAGAATAGATAAGAGTCGAGAAAATGGCCTTCTAGAGGCAAGTTTGAGATAACTAGGGCCCAATATCTACCAACAAAGGTTTGAGAAATAGTTACACTGACCTCCAAACATAACATTTACTAGTCCAAATACCCTCACTTCATGGGGAACCCTCTAGGAGAACTGCAATGGTTATGCAATGTTTGTCTGAGATACTATAAGTATTCCCCTTGTAATCACATAACTGGAACCTAAGATAAACAACTAAGGATGCCAAATCATACTCAATAACCAAAAAGAATAACTACACATTAATAGGGTAACTCATCTTGAAACTTCATGATGAGAAAATACAAAAAGGACCACATCCAAAGAAGTCCCCACACTTCAAAAATATCTTCAAGTTCAAGTTATGCTTGATAAAATTCGACTAAATTTGCTTTTTCTTCTACTTCTACTTTATTTTTATTTTATGTTACATGTCTCCAATATTTTAATTTTACTTCAAATGTGTTTTAATGTGTTCTAATTTTAAAGTCTCATTTAAATTCAAACTTAGTTCACCCCACTAATTCAATTTGGGCTTTTATGATAGCCAATGTAGTCATATCTATTCAAATTTTACCACTATAATGAAAACGAAAACATGCATAGCCATCAATGTAATGAAAACGAGCGTAGGCATCCAACGAAGGGCCATGATGCCTCCAAAATAAAATGATTGTATGTAAAGTGTGTTCCCTGAGAAAATCGACGGAGTTGCACTCGAATAAAGAGGATTGTCCCTTTGGTAACAATAAGTATTATCGCTTTTTAATCAAATCATATTGAAATAGTTGTATAATTTGCTTTATACACGCTCTTTGATATATGTTAAAAAAATAATAATATATATATATATATATATATATATATATATATATATAATATATATATATATATATATTTTAACAAAGTCGGTTGCTATATTAGTGGCTGAAAAAAGAAGAGGAGTCAAGGCTCCTGAAGTACATTAGGTGTCGATGGCAGCTTGGATCAAGGGAGTTACAAAATGGAGATTTCTCCTTGATCCTTTTCCTGCTTGTTCTACTTCTAACATTACCTGAGCTACTATAAATTCTTACATATTGAGACATCCAAAATTGACATTTGCAAAACATTTTAATCTATGACAATATGACTGATTTGCCTTGCAGTGGATTCCTCCGGTTGTTGATCCACTTCATCCTGTTTGGCACTTGAAGAACTGGTGACTGCATTATTTTTCTTGTCCATCATATACTGTAGGATTGAAATCGATTCTTCCGCATGGCTGCATCGATTTGATAGTTGACTGAACTGTTCGTGGAGAGAGGCAACCTTGTGCAGAAAGAGGTCTATTTCAGCTCTGTATTTCTCGTTCAAGATGCGATTATGATCTTCAAGCCTCGTCTCCAAGATCCTCTGCTGATTCTCTTGGATGCGCTGTTGGGCCCTAACTTCTTCTAACTCTGCTTGCAAGTCTGCCCAGTGCTAATAATCTTCGCTGCAAGCCATGAAAGTTGGAAGTGGCTGGGATGAGAAGCAGAAGTAATCCAAGAAAGGGAGAAGACGCACTATGCAGATAGCAGGAATGGCGAGGGTAACATAAGTCTCGACAGAAGATTTGAGGGCCTGAAAATGCCTGAAGGCACAAAATTTAGAGGGCCTAGAACCGCCTGAAGGGGGTCTTGACCTGGGGATCGGATAGGCGCGAAAAGGGCAGAGATTGCCTCTAGAGCGGGCTACACTAAACTGCCTGAGAAAGAGCACTTGTGAACAAAGGCGGAAGGAGGCAGAGTTTAGGTGACAGGGGAGGGAGAGATGAGCGCTTATGAGAGAAGAACGGGGGAGAAGTAAAGGCGAGCGCTGAATGGAGATTAGATAGGCGCGGAAAGGGCAGAGATTGCCTCTAGATCGAGCCACACTAAACTGCCTGTGAAGGAGCACTTGTGAACAGAGGAAAAAGGAGGCAGAGATCAAGCGACAGGGGAGGGAGAGATGAGCGCTTATGAGAGAAGAACGGGGAGTAATATAGGCGAGAGCTGAATGGAGATTAAGCGGGAGAGGGATTGACCATTCACGAGCTGCTGACAAACCTGATTATATTCTTGAAGGGTCCTTGAATCGGATCTTGTGGGAGATCTGTCGGCGTTTCTGCTGAGATAGTCACGCTTATTGATTTTTTTATATATTTCATGATCTTGAAATATTTTGTTGCAGAATGCAATCCCTTGGTCCGCCCGAGGGTCATGATTAATTTCAGCCCTGTCAGTAATTTTGGGCTTGGCGTTGTTGGCTTTGTGAGGAGTCACGGCACAGGTTGGAAAGTTTCTGTGGAGTTGCATCTTAAGGTACCAGTTGTTCTTCCACACGCGTTGTTGGCTCTGTCGTCCGCCTTATTATTAAGGCTTCGAAGAATATGGAAATATTGAATGTCTTCCATTGTCTGGTGGAGGATTTGGTTGCGTCGATTAGCTTGCTGAAGCAGAGTGTTTGGAGAGTTCTGCTAATGAACCATTAAGCGAATTACAACTGAGGAATCCCCAAATACCATTGCTTTCTTTATTCCCAATTTTCCTAATTGAGTTAGGCCCTGAAACAGAGCTAAAGCTTCAGCTCTGTTATTCAAAACCTTCCCTAGACTCCACTCATACCAAAGAATGCACTCCCCATTGGCATTAAAAAGTAGTCCCCCTGCTCCAGCTATGCCAGGGTTTGATTTTGATGCCCCATCGAAGAATAGATAGAAGCAGTTGTGGCTTTGTATCTAGTTGGTAAATTCCTGGTATTTTAGTCTGATTTTCCGTGATCTAGCTTCTGCATTGTTCTGTGCCTCCCTCTTATTTCTTTCCTAAACATTGTGATGTCTTTCCAATATGTAACTTATTAAGTCTCGTTCCTCCACACTGTAATTTGTTGCATCTATTTTCCCAGTGGTGTTGATTGAAATAGCTTCTAGAGCAAGGCTTTTAGCTTTGCTGCAGGTTGTTCGTGCGTTTGAGCTCTTATCTTGGAAAAAAAAATTGTTTCTAGCTAGCCAGATTCGCCACAGCAGGGTGTGAGGGAGAGTATTCCATACTCTCTTCACCAAGCTGCTTCTTTTTTCTTTCCAGGGACAATATTTTCTCCATTTGTAAATTGTCTCAGCTATGTTGTGTTGAGGCTCCCAGGTTAGGTTTCCAATGGAGGACATCTTTCTCCAGCATTCAACAGCGAAGGGACATTCTAAAAATAAATGATGCATTGTTTCTTCAGCCTTGCAGCAGTTGGGACATCTGGATTGGCCATTGATGCCTCTTCTTTTTAGGTTCTCTGCTGTTAGAATTTTTCCTTTCAGCAAGAGCCATATAAAAAATTTGATTTTTGGGAGAGCTTCTGTTCGCCAAGCGATTTTCCAATGATTCCACAAACTCATCTGGAAGGTGCTCTTGCAAATGTGTTGATGGCCTGCTTTTACTGTATAGTTTGTTCCTGTTGAATCCCAGCAAAAGCCATCAATTTCCTCTTTTCTGGTGGGAGCTTTACTGTGAAGGAGCATCTTCAGATAGCTGAGATTAGGTTCTAGAGCTATGGGAATCTCTGGGAAAGACCAGCCCGTCCAAGCATGAGAATGAGGGTCCCAGCTAGAGATTTGGTCTAAGTTGTGAATACCTCTATTATTGAGATAATTGATGACTGGAGTGGCCTCTTTATGCATGATCAAGGGTTGTTGCCCCATGATTGTGTTCGTTCCAAAGTTGATGCCAGTTCCCCCACCTGGGACTTTTGAAGTATTTTGCATCATAATAGGGAGTGCTTTCTTGCATAACCTCCAGATTTTAGTGGAGTCTCTGTTGGGCATATTGGAATCAAGGAGTTGCTGCCTGGGGAAGTTTAGGTATTTGATCTCCAGCACCTTTTTCCACCACGCTGTGGGTCCTGTTATTAACCTCCATACCATTTTCGCACCAAAGGCTAAATTTAAGATTTTTGGAGATCTGATACCAAGACCTCCTCTATCTTGGGTTTGGATGACATGCTTCCAGCTGACTAGATTGAACTTGCTTTTATCATTCTTTCCCCCTTGCCAGAGGAAGTGGCGAAGAGCGACTTCCAATTTATGATGAAAAATGGCAGGAGCCTGATATAGAGAGAAGCAGTAAAGGGGAAGGGAAGTGATACCTGATTTTAATAGAATGAGCCTGCCTGCAGGGTTGAGCCACAGTGTTCCCCATTGCTGCACTTTCCTTTTTACTTTGTCAATGATCCCGTTCCAAGTTTTAGCCTTCAGAGGGCCCAAACTCACTGGCATGCCCAAGTAGGAAAAGTGGGTCCATTCCAAGTTGCATGTGACACCAAATATGTTTGCAATGTTGTCGGCAGTTTAATTTGATATGTTCCATCCATAGACACAGCTTTTGTGCTGGTTTACTAAACCTCTAGAGTACCCCATGTATTGATCTAGCAGTTTCTTGAATCGTCTTGTAATTGTAGTGGAGGCGCCCCCAATTAATAATGTGTCATCCGCAAACTGTGAATGATTAATATTTTTGACTCCATTTCCAAATTTGATACCTGTTATAAGACCCACTCTTCTATTTTGGTCCAAGACTTGACTGAAGGATTCTGCCATGAGGATGAAGAGGTAGGGGGAAAGTGGGCAGCCCTGTCTGAGACCCCAGGAGGATTGGAAAGTTTCACCTGGTCTACCATTGATCAGGGGGGAGATCCATGATCCGGATATACAGGCAACAATAATATTAATGAAGGGAGTTTCGAAGCCCATCATTTTTAGAACAGAAATTAGGAAGGAGTGCCTTACTCTGTCAAAGGTGTTTGCCAGATCAAGCTTTAGAACGAATCCTTTCTCTTTCCTGGATAGGCTCGAGCGGATGGCTTCTTGTACGAGAAGGATGGAGTCAATGATGTGTCTATTGGGCAGAAAACCTCCTTGATTTTTAGATATCAAGGAGGGGAGGAGGGGCTTGAGTCTCATAGCTAGAATTTTGGTAAGAATTTTGTAAGAAGAGTTGCAGAGGGATATGGGGCGGAATCTGGAGAAGGAGGAGGGCCGATTTTCCTTGGGTATGAGGGCTAGGAAGGTGGAATTGGTGTATCCTCCAAGTTTCCCTTTCCTTTGCGCCCATCGAATCATCTTTGTCAGATCTTTTTTTATCAGAGTCCAAAACTCCCTATAGAAGCAGATGGGGAATCCGTCAGGCCCTGGTGCCTTGTCCGGATGCAGGTTCCAAATTGATCTTTTAATTTCCTCTTCTTCGATTTCTTTACTTAGATTTTCATTCATATCTTTAGTGACGCCTTTGGGAAGATGTTGGAGCAAGTCAGAGTAGTCTTTTGCCCCTTTGACTTCAGTTAGGAGGTCTCTTTAGTGCTTAGAGGCTACATTCTTTATGGCCTCTTGAGTGTTGTGCCTATTTCCTTCGCTGTCCATGATTGTATTTACATTATTTCTGAGCTTTCGAGCAGTGGCATGTTTATGGGAGTAGGCTATATTTTTATCTCCCCCTTGTAGCCATAATTGTCTGGATTTTATGCGCCATTTGATTTCTCCCTCCCTATTAATGTGGGTCAGCTGTGCGTATAGAGCATTCTCCTGCTCTTTGTTTTGTTGCGATAGACCATGCTCTTCTATCCTTGCCTGCACCTCTTCTAATTCATTTTTTACTTTATTTTTTGTCTCCTCTGGCTCCTGATAACTTTCTTTGGCCCAATCTTTAAGTTCCTTCTTGATTCTTTTTAATTTGGTTTCCCATATAAAGCTTGGCGAGCCTTCCATATGCTAGCTCCAGGTTTCCTTAACAATTGCTCTGGCTGCAGGATTCCAATTCCAAAGAGGGTTGTATTTAAAAGGAATAGGGCCTAGAGGGCGATGGGTTTCCAAAGTTAGAGTGATGGGATAGTGATAAGAGGCAGAGGTATTGAGGATGTTGGTGTATCCAACAGAGAAAGATGAGAGGAACGAGATATTGACAAGGAATCTGTCAAGTCGTTCCATTATGTTGCCACTACCAATCCTACGATTACTCCAGGTGTATCTGCGGTTTTTAGGAATAATATCCACTAATTAAAAAAATAATATATTAATATTATAATGAATATATATACTAAATTTAACTAAAGTTCAAGTTTTATTATTTTGAATAATGGTTAAGATACTTTTATAATTTATCTATAATATATAAATGAGTTACATTTTATGCTTAATTAAATTTTATGCGAAAGTTAAGTTAAGTTAATGAGAAATGTGTGTTTATAAGTAGCAATTATTTTATTATATTAAAAATATAAAAAAATAATAATAATAATACAAGAATATTATATTAGTTATATTAAAGATAAGTAAATTATATTTATATATATATTGCATTAATGTGAATTTTAT
Source organism: Pinus taeda (assembly GCA_000404065.3). NCBI lineage: Eukaryota > Viridiplantae > Streptophyta > Pinopsida > Pinales > Pinaceae > Pinus > Pinus taeda. The sequence continues at coordinate 158,374 of APFE030958244.1, forward strand.
TAGAAAATTTGAATTCGAATTGGAATTGAAATTAATTATTGTTGAACTCGAATTTGTAGGTTAAAATAAAAGATGAATGTTAAAAATGTAAAACACAAAATCATAATTAATTATGTGTTCTAAATAAAATAAAATAAATAAATCAACACAACATACCCAAAATAATGGAAAATTCATAAAGAGAAACATCACAAATTATTTAAATAATTTCTCAATTTCAATAAGAGGAAAAGCATCAATTTCCTCATTTCTAAATATTCAAACAATGTGATTTTTCAAGTTCCAATCTAAGTCTTCTTGTAGCCTATCCTTCAAGGAGAAATGACCAACAAGAGGATTCAATGTCACATATAGTAAACTCATAAACAAATACATTCAATTCTTACCTTGATTTTCTCTTCATAAACCATATAAATTTCTTAAACTAAGCATTCATATGAAATTATAGACTATAGAGGGACTTATTTGTTTATGAATTGAAAACCACATAATTGAATAAGGGTGAGTGATTTTCTACCCCACTTTAGACTCTAATGCACGTCATCTTTTCTACAATAGGACACCCTCTATATAGGCCAAGATACCACAAGGGGAAAAATTGCAATCTCAAGGATTTGTAGTTAGCCTCTATCACTCAAAGAAAGGATTTATTGGTCAATTTTCTCACTACAATTCCGTAGGGAAAAAAAAAATATTGGGAACCTTTAATTCCTACCCCACACAACATAACAAGAAAACCCCTTTTATGCTCCACAATCCCTTAGAAGACTCCCCGTCCAATTGTCTCTAATGTGTGCCTAGCAAGGTCCCAATTGGGGCCTTATAAAATATTAGTGTATATTGCTTTCTTGATCTTTTTAAGGTTCTAAACGCTTGCTTCCACAATTTTTCTTCCTCACACACTATGGTTGACTTCCTTCTCTCCATCAACTCTATTTTGCTTACTTCCACCCTTCTAAAAACTCATTTCTTTGCTTTAGTCAAATTTCCTCTCCCCTTTTCCCATGCATGTTTGGCTTTCATAATTCCCCAAATTGATTGTATTAAGCCCATATCTACATGACTTAGGTGAGTCAATTTTGTCACGCACATCTTACATGCATTGAATGGCACAATTCCCATCATGGGAGTTATTTGCACATATAGCATAACTAGGTGAGATAACTTTCCTGCCAACCTCTTACATGCATTCAACAATTGAGTTATGGATAAGTTAAAGGGAAAATTAAATAATTTATTGCAAAAATAATTTAGCAAGATGGTTTGGAATTTTTGACATGTAAAACCCCTTTTAGGCCACTCACTTTTCCCATTTGTGAGATCATGACCTTTATAAATTCTCATACTGAGTAAACAAATTTTTTTTATTAACCAAAAATGAAATATATAATGTTTAATATGTTCATAATATCCATGCTAAAATAAAACTAATATTAAACCTAATTAATTACAAAGTAATTACAAAGTTATTAGGAGGTCAATTTTGGGACATTACATTAATGCCCACACAAATACCTTTCTACAACACAAATACCTTTCTACAATTGTGCTTTTGGTAATAATATTTTTTTCCGATCTCCACACATATGATGTTATTGGAGCGAGTTATTAATAACTCAATGTGGCTTCACTATATTTCATTTTTAAGTTAATAATTTATTATAGCCCTTATTTAGTAATTATGTATTTAAGGTTATAATGGTTAAGGTTGTTGAGTTTGAATTGAAAACGTAGTTTGTCAAGGATGTGAAGTATTTTGATTATTTTTGTAGGTTAGATATGTTGTTTTTTTTGTCATTTATGTGTGTGGGTTAGGTGTGTTAATTTGTGTAATAAGGTGTTGTGTTTATAAATGTATTTTGAATTTTGTGAGTTAGACACATCATTTATGTGTTAGATACATTGATCATATTTATCATGTATGTGTGTGAATTAAGTATTGTTTATATACATAGATTAGGCGATTCACTTGTGGGTATTAGTTAGATATATCATTTAAGTCAAAGGTTAAATGTATCATTTATATATGTGGGTTAAGAGTGTCTGTTACACAAAAATATCGTCACCTTGATTATTTGCAGTCGGTATGGGTCTATCACCACCTATACCAGCTTCCTAAGCAAGTCTCAAACCTCAGCTCTTCAAAACAAGCTTTAGAAAT
>APFE030958251.1:821-27889 GCA_000404065.3 Pinus taeda
CTACCTATCTAAGAATCTGCCCAGATTAAGCTGTTTGGACAGACAATGATTCTCTATATTCTACAACAGGAAATTGAAACCTAGGGAGACCAAGATTTAGCTGTTTGGACCTCCCTTTAACTGAAAATTCTTCAAAAATGGAATAACTCGTCAAAATTGGAATTCAGCAGAGGCGCTTAGGCTGGCAGACTCTCATGGACGCTTCTTTGGCCTGAGTATTAAATATGGAACATTGCAGCCTGCAGAGCATGACATATTTAGTATGTAAACATGTCAATCATGAAAGATGAATACCTGCTATGAGCAGGAGGCTAACAGGGATGAATGGGGATGAATAGGAAGTTAATTAATTGATCTTCATTTGCTTTGTGTAATTACTCCATGGACATAGAAACATATGATGAAACATGATAAATGTACATTTTGTCCAACAAATAATCAAATTTCTGCAACCTTTCTCTACTTACCCTTTGCTTATCCTATCATTTTTTCTTCACTGAATGGGTGCATTTAAGCTAGCAAACCCCTTTCCTTTCTTTTTATTTTACAAAAGAAAACTATCTAAATCTACCCTTATAACCTCCAAGGGCTCAGATTAAACTGATGAGCACCTTATTATTCTCTACCTAACTATTGATCTGCCAAGATTAAACAGTTTGGCCAGATCTTTATTCTCTAGCTATAACATAAAATTTAAAGCATGAAGCAGTCAAGATTAAACAATTTGACTGTCATGGGTTGTGGCATTTAAGACAAGCTGCACACAACCATTATTTTGCAGAAACATAGTAGTGGCATTTAGACTTGCTCACTTTCAGAGTTTATTTGTTTTCTTAACCTAACATTTTCTTGTCTTTATTTTTTTAGGACATCTAACCTAACATTTTTTTTGATATGGACATCATCATCAAGATTTTTTCACTAACATTTTATTCACTATTTTTATGTCCATATCCTAACTTAGCATTTTTTCAAAATATTTTTTATTTTTTGACTATTTTATTCTACCTTATCAAAACCAAAAAATGCTACAACATTGGCTCCAACTGGGGACTGTTTTTTCCTGTAGAATGTAGAGAACCTACAGATCCATGTGCCTTCGCCTCGGGCTATGGAGTCCTTGATGTAAGAAAAATCACTCTGACATTTTGAAAAGTAAAGAAAACTTGAGTATTTACAATGAAAACTATTTCAACTTCTTAGTACTGAATGTAATGTTTGAGAAACCTTCCATTTACTGGATAAGTGGAATATTTCCCCTCAAGATTCTGTAGCACAAAAGTGTTGTTACCCTTGACTTCAACAATCACTAAAGGTCCAAACCATAGATTCTCAAATTTACCATGCTTTCCTTTCTCTTCTCTCTTGGCATCCCATCTTAGAACTGGATCACATTCCTTAAAGTCCCTCTCCCTGGCTCTTCTGTCAAACAAGGTCTTCTTTTTATTCTGATATTTATTCAATTTGTATTGAACTTCATCTCTTTTTTCATTAAGTTCAATAATCTTATTTATTCTTCTTGAAAATCATCAGGTTCATTTGTTGAATCCTGCAGGAATTTTAAAACAGGAAAGGACAAATTGGTAGGGAAAATTGCATCTTTCCCATAGACTAACTGAAATGGAGATTTCCCAATTGATCTCTTTGGAGTAATTTTGTTTTCCCATACTGTATAAATCAGATGTGAATCCCAGCTCTTCTTATGATCAACTAGAGTCTATTTGATTACCTTTACCAGACTTTTGTTTGATGAATCTGCAAGGCCATTACCTTGAGGGTAGTATGGAGTTAAATGATGTAACAGAATCTGATATTTCTAGCAAAAGTCATTCATTTTAACACTAGCAAAAGCTACTGCGTTATCAGTGACAATTTGAGCTGGGCAACCAAATCTAGATAAGATATTCTCCTCAATAAACTTAATTACTACTAAATCAGTAGCATATCTGACATGAATTGCTTCCACCCATTTAGTAAAGTAGTCTGTTGTATTGAGGATCCATCTATGCTGATTACTTGAAGTGGGGTGAATCTTTCTAGCAAAATCTAATCCCCATTGAGAGAAAGGTTCTGAAATTATTGATGGAACAAGTGGAAGAGCTGCTAATTTTTGTTTACCAGCAAACATTTGACAAGGAAAGCAACCTCTAACCTTTGTCCCCACTTGCAAGAATAGTGTGGGCCAATAAAATCCTCCCTCAGAATCTTGTATGTTGTTGCCCTCCAAACATAATGTCTCCCACAAAATCCTGTATGAAACTGATCAATGATTCCTTCAGTTTCTGATTCTGTTAAACATAATAACAAAATATTCAGTGGATCTTTCTAGTATAAATTTGCATTTATAATGAAGTACTTGACTGATTTTAACTTAATGGTTTTACACTGGGTTTTGGAGAACGATGTTGGGCACTCAAAATGAATCAAGAAATTTACAATATCTTGATACCAGTTTGACAACAAGAATTTTTCATCAATGTGTATAGGACTGATCTACTCTAAAGGTAGAGGTTCTTATGGATTCTTCCCTTTAGGATGAAGGGAAGGTTCTTGTGGATTCTCCCCTTCGGCAAGGACATAAGGTTCTTGTGTATTCTTCCCTTGTATTTCTACAACAAAATTGATTCCAAGTACTTTGCAGTTGGATTCAACTAGAAGCTTGGCTAATCCTTGACCTTTTACTAGCTTGGTAGTCTTGATAGTTAGATCAAACTCTAGAATTTGAGTGATCCATCTACCTCTGTTTCCATTAGTGTTTGGTTGGGTTAGGACAATTTTCACAGCACTATTAGGGACATAAGCAGTAATAGGTGAATGTAAGACATACATCCTGAATGATTTCAAGGCTTGAATGAGGGCATAGGCTTGCTTCTCAATGATGTCATACTTAAGCTCAACATCTCTCATAACTTTACTGAAAAAGGCTATGGGTTGGTCATGGGAATCTTCATTTTTCTTTAATAGAATAGCAGCAGGGGTTGTTTTAGAGGTAAGAGAGAAAATACTAAATGGCTTAGTGTAATCAGGGCTGGCTAAGGTGGGAGCTTCAGAGATAGCCCTTTTTATTTGTTCAAATGCATGCCTAGAAGTAGGAGTCCATTTGACTTCATGGTCCTTTCGGAGCATGTCAGTTATATCTTTTACAATCTCTGCATAATTTGGAATAAACCTGCTTAAAAAATTAATCTTGCCTAGAAAAGCTTGAATCTCCTTCTTGTTTCTAGGTAAGGTCAATGTTTCAATGGCAGATACTCGTTTTGGATCAATTACTACTCCCTTCTTTGAAATTATATGGCCCAACAGTTTTCCTTCTTTGACAACAAACAAGGACTTCTTAGGGTTCAATGATATTCCAAATTTTCTACACCTGTCAAAAACCTTCATCAAGTGCTTTAGATGTTTCTGATCAAATTTAGAAAAAACAGTTATGTCATCAAGATAAATAACCACAAATTTATTTACCTAACTTGTGAAAGCTATGTCCATAGCTCTCTGAAATGTTGCTCCAGCATTGGTCAAGCAAAATGGCATCCTAGCGTACATGAATGTACCTTAGGGTGTAGTAAAGGTTGTCTTCTCTCTATCTGTTGTATCAACATTTACCTGGTTGTAACCTAAAAAACCATCAATCATAGAAAGTATTTGTGCTCCTGAAACCATTTGAAGTAACTAATCCATTTTGGGAAAGGATAATTATCTTTTAATGATGCCTTGTTTAAATTTCTAAAATCCACACAGTATTATTTCTCCATTTTTCTTTCTAACAGGAACTAGATTTGCAACCCAATTAGAATATATAACAGGGAGGATGATCTGAGCATCTAGCATTTTCTTAATCTCCCTTTCTACAATGGGTAGAAGGGCTGGATTTATCCTTCTAAGTTTCTGTTGATAAGGTTTTGCTTCTGGCTTCAAAGGAATCTTATGTTGTATTAATGAAGTATCATAGGTCTTTAGATCAGCATAAGTCCAAGAAAAAACATCCTTATAATTTTGCAGTAACTTAAGATATTGAGCTTTGATCTCAGGGTCTAGAGATGCACATATTTTGATTTTTTTGTTATCTTGATCAGTTCCAATGTTAATATCTTCTATGTCATCTTCTGAAGAAATGGACTGAGGGTTTCGGAGGACATCATTTTGATTAAACAATTTTTCTAAAGGAATGAGTCCTTTTGGGATAAAATTATTAGATAATTGAATAATGTCATGATCAGGAATTTTGGTTTTAAAATTTGAAGTATCATTTCCATCTGCATTTTCATTTATTTCAATTCTATCTTCATCAATCTGTAGAAATGAAAATTCATCTATTACCTGTAGAAATGATTTCAATTGTTCATCATCTTCGAATATTTGCCAATGTTTCAGATTATCTGTGATGGATGGCCTATATTTGACTTGTATCTAATAGAGTACATCAGTATGATCAATAATTTTAAAAGAGCTAGCAGAGACAGCTAAGGCATCTGCATGAATATTTTGATCTCTGGGAATATGAGTCAAATTAAAAGCATCAAAGAAGTTTTCAACTGAATCCCATACTTCATTTCGGTAGGACCTAAGTCTAGGGTGCTTGGTTTGGCAAGCATTTCTTACTTGCTTAACAATAAGATCTAAATCAGTAAAAACAATTAAGTTTTGAACCTTTAAGCTTTTGGCTAGGTGTAATCCTAAAAGGAAAGCTTCATATTCAGCCACATTATTTGTAACTTCAATGTCTAATTTACATGATTGGGTTATATTTTCTTTTTTAGGTGAAATTAAAACTACTCCAGCTCCTGCCCCATATTTTGTGCAAGAGCCATCAAAGAACAGTTTCCAAATATCAGTTTGGTTTGGTTCAGGACTTTCAACTACCTCTTCAATTTTGGCTTGAGTTTTATGTTGGTTTGAAGTGAGTTGAAAACAACCAAAGTCTTGATCTATTTTATAAATTGGATGGTTTCTTGGCTGGCCAGTCTTACAAACAATATGTACAAATCTTACCTCTCTATATAATCTTAATTGCTCTCCTCCATAAACAGGAATAGTATCATATGACATATCCATCTGTAGAGTTCCCCCTAATTTGGCACAACAAGACCTATAAAGGAGCATTCCAAACTTGGGAGGGATATCTATGACAACAATGTCAAGTACTACACTTTTCACTGGACTTTGGGCAAGGGTAACCACTAGATCCTTGATCAATCCTAAATAGGGCACTGCTTTAGAATCAAAGGTGTACAAGTCATGGTAGGATTTAGTTATGTCGAGCTTCACATGGTCCATGATGGATTTTGGCATAAGGTTGTGTGATGCTCCTGAATCAAGCATACAATTATACAACATGGAATCATTTGTTTTAAGAGTTACATAGAAAGGAGGCACTATATCATCTATCATGTTTGAACTAGGGCCAGAAACTACTACTAGTTTTTCATCTTGCAGACTTATGACATCACCTTCAGCATCAACTGAGGTATTTTGTATCCATTTTGAGACTTGGATTTTGTAACCAGGGTTTTTGGAAAGTTTTGACAGTGTAATTGGGATCTCAACCCTCTCTAATTCTTTTTCAACACTAAATGTAGTCAAAATATTTTTACCAGTTTGGGTAGTATCAATTAACTGATCTAAGTGCTGAATAAGAGTTGTTTGAGCTTCGGCAGTTTTGGTACGTGGTTCAATGATCGAAGTTTCCTTTGGAGGTCTCCCAGGACCAGGCCTAGGTCTAAGATCATACCTCTTATTTAATTCTGCAATTAAAAATTCAGAGAAAGCATGATATTTAGAGACTTGTGAGGTTTCATGCTCTTATTGAACCTGGTTTTGTTATGAGAGAGGAATGATGGCTGTTTGATTGGAAGAAGAATCCATACTATTAATATCTTCAGTAATTGTCATAGTATTATCATCGGATTGTTGGCCATCTATCAATAGAGGAGTAGGAACCTGTTGATCATTGCGGGGTCTCTGAAGAATTTGTAGTGGTGGATTTCTTTTATACTGACCTTGATTTTGGTTTTGAGGTCTAGTAACTGTTTGTTGTATTGTTCTAGGTTGAGTCTCAATCTTTGAAATCCTATTTGATAGGTTTCTAAGAAGAGATGCTATTTCATCTATTTTTTAGTCTTCTGATTTAGTCTTAGAGGAACTAGAGGCTTCTTGAACAAATTTGAGTTTTCTTTGGGCCTTTTCTTCCTTAAGTTTTAAAGAAGTTGAGGCTGCCTTATTTGCTTTGACTTTTATAGCGTTTGTTTGCATATCTTCAAGAGTTCTTGAAGTTCTCTCTCGTAGAATAATAGCAAAGTCATCATCAAAAGCTTTAGATAATCTAGACTTAGCTGCTGCTATAGGGGGGCTTACAATCAGCAGGCATTTTGTGATAGAGTTTATTGAATCTTTTGATAAAATTTGATACTGGTTCACCGAAGTTCCTTTTAAGCTCTTGAAATTCTGTGAGGAAGTAAAGAGGATCCTTTTTCACACCCCATTGAATTTTAAATATGGTTGTAATCTCTTCCCAATTTCTAATGGTAGTTGCTAGTAACTACCTAAACCAAATCCTCACATTTCTCTCAAGTGGCTGTACAAACAATCTCATATAAACATTTTCTTGTTCAATATTCATGTTCTGAGGGACCAGTTTCTCCATTATACTTTGGAAGGTATTTTAAGTATCCAGCTGGGAATGCATCAAGGTTATTAGGTAAGACTAAGGAAACATATCTAGCCTGTACAATAGGTCAGAAAGCCATGATAGTAGGTGGTGTATGAGGTGCTTGAAGTATATGAGGTTGTTGAGGTGTATGAGGTTGTCCAGGTGGAGTATGAGGTGTTTGTGTGGATGTAGAGGATGAAGAAGAAGTAGAGGAAGAATGTGGTGATTCAGGGGTTGATGGACTAGTTGGAGGTGAAGGAGGAGATGAAGGAGGAGATCTCCTGAAAGACTTCAAAGGAGTCCTAAGAACTAACTTTGGGACCTGTAAAGGAATACCTTCTTTTTTTTCAAAGAGAGGATTGGAATATATAGAAAAGGTCTCCTCAGATTTCTTGGAAGAAGAAGCTTCAGGTCGGTCAAAAATGGAAGGAAAATGATAGGTGGTAGAGGATATGAAATCTATGGGTTTATATTCTGGTAGATTAACACCCAAATCAGATTCAGTTTTAGGTGACCTTGATGGTAGTGTGGGTATTCGATGAGATTCTAATGAATGGATAAGGTAGGCTGACTTAAAATCAACTCCTTTATCTAGAAGTTCAGCAACCCTAGGTAATAAATGGGAGTAATCAGGATCAGGTGGGATATTACTATAGGGGTAAAATGATTCTAATTCTTTAGACTGCAGGCCTGAAGAGGAAGAAGCATATGGTTAGTGTCCCCTTTTAGAACTATCTTTTCTTAGAAGCCTTTCAGGATCTGACAGAGGTTTAACCACGTCAGCTTCTGAACGAGATTTGGTATGTTTATAAGGTGCTAGCTTGGGAGTGTGGAGTCACCTAGGTGAATGATTTTAACCTTTCTAAACCCTTTAATCACCTTTAAAAGATAAGAATGAATGAATATTTTTGTCCCAAGGGAAACTTAAATGAAATTCGAATCCCTCGCAACAACGCCAATCTGATGTTGTACCTCTGAGATAGGAGTAGGTCAGCTACCAATGCTAGAGCATCTAAAATAGTTGTTTTGGGGTTTTTGGTTTTAATTTTTGAAGACCAATGAATGAAGACAGATGTAGAATTGAAGTAATTAATCCTTTGGGTTATATTAATATCTCAGCAGAGGGCTGCTATAAGACTTTACACAGTGATATAGATACAAAATAATGGTGAGTAGAAGACAACAAAAAATATGATTATCACAGTTTCCAGACTATAAAATAGAACAATCATAAGTGGGAAAATCTTCTAAACTACATTCCAAAGGTTCAAGGCAGTATACTTAAGCTTACACAAGATGCTGATGATTTATTGATTAGAGGGGATTAGCTAAACATACAGTTCATTAATCCATTCTCTTAATAGATGATCGCTTCAGGATCTTATAGGAATTACTTGAGACACAATTATTCCTACCTAGATATCTCTATAAGTCTTAAGCATATGAAGAAAAACATAATGATTGATAACTGGAAAAACTTACAGGATAACACAAACTGTGTAAAACTAGATTCAGAATCCTCTGCTTTGTATTAAGGTTCTAGAAAGACTAAGTACATCAAGTATCTACAAAAGCTCCCTTCACAGGTGCAACCAGGTTCAAAGTAGAATTAACAGCCAAGACTTAACAAGCAATGAACTATGAATCTTGAACTTTGAACCCATAGCATCTTGAAAAGAGAGTTATTTATACAATAATAAAACTAAGAAATATCCTAAAACTAATTAAGGTTTATTCTAGGAAAGTAAAAAGATCTTCATGCAAGAAGATAGGGGCAACAATTTAACTGCTTCTTGTTGTTCCTTTTATTCAGGTTGTGCTGGCATTGCTGTTTGATATTTTTCCCCTTTAAGCTACTTGACTGTTTGAATGCTTTGCTCTGGTTGATTTCTTCATTTGATTTTTCATCTGATACTCTTTAAACTCTGTAAATATCCTTTAACCCTACAGAATAACCTTTACTATTTCTTTTTACCTTTACTGTGCAATCCAGGTTTTTACTGTGTTTTTCAATAGTAAATCACTTTAGATTTTATGTTACAGGGTAGAGAAAATTGATATGGTCTTCATATTTTTCTTCCAATTGTACGCATGCTTTTTCGTTGTAAGCCTAGAACAGGGGTCTTTACCTGCAAAACACAGAAACTATTAAGAAAAATAAGGTGATAGAGACGATCATGAATGGATTTTTTGAGCTTGAAAGGACATTGGAAGGAGTCCATAGTGTATTGGAAGGTGAAACAATTGTTTAATTGGTCACAAAGGCATTATGGAGGCTTCACTGTGTAAAACAGGCAAAATAGAGCAAAATGGTCATTTTGGCATTTAAATAGGAAAAACAGTTTTCTTTTGAAATATGGCACGATAGTGAACAGTAACCATTTTGTTGTTTTGCATAAGGCAGTTTTCATCGCACTGCTTATAAGGCGTGGGTGGTTTTAGGAGGGGGTCACCCGAAATAACTTGAGCCTAACATGTAGCAATGGAGGACAGTGGAATACAACTTTTCGGGAGGGTAACGCTTATATAGAGAGCTAACCAGAAATCGCCTAGGGCCGTTGGATCTGAACGCATTGGATCGGACGGTGGTGGAGTGAAGGTGCAGTATGAAGGGTAAGAATGATTAAATATGGCGGTAATGGCTTTATTATGGCTTAAAACCTAGATTAGCGGTGAAATGGAGGTTTAAGGTTAATTCTTCGTTTAAATCGTAAAAAAAATTTAACAAAGAAAACATTCGCACGACAGATATGGTGGACTTGAAACTTTATTAACTCGGGCAGATAATGATATCGGGTCCAAGCTAATATCACATATCACAATCGAATTTTAGCAAATGACGGCCCATCGCAAGGAATGCGATAGGCGCCGAACGTGACGTGGAAATAAACCATATATAATATATGATTAGGTCTGGGTCCTAATCGCAATTGGAGATCGCAATGGCAGAATCTATGTGCTTTAGCTGGGGCTTGTGATAAAGGTGGATGCGATATGGCAATGAGTTATAATATATATAGCGTCGGGTCTAGACCCATCGTTGATCGCATATCGCAATCGGGGAAAATGGATGCATGTTGAAAGGCTTACGATCCGCAAATATTGTGATGCGACATGAAAATACATAGTTTTATTACAAAGCTAAGGTTTTCAGGATATTTTATTAAAGGAGTTAATAATATATGGGAAAAGGGATTTTGGGGGTTTAATACGATAGTTAATGTTAATATGAAAATATGAGCAGAAAAGGGAAATACACGTGAAAAGGGGAAATAGACTATGTATAATGCCTTTTCATGGTTTATTTACCTTTCATATATGCATAATACTTAGGGTAAAACACCTTTTTGTGGGTTTTTTGGGTAAAAAGGGATTTTATATGGTAAAAGGGATTTTACATGGGAGAAAGGGATTTTTACATGGGTTTTTCACTTTTCCTAGGCAAAAAGGATTTTGACCTTAGGAAAAGGGGTTTTTTGTGGAAAATGAATGAATATGAATCTCTGAAGGTAGGAAGAGGAAATTAGTGAATATAGGGATGAATGGGGATGAATGGGAAGTTAATTAATTGATCTTCATTTGCTTTGTGTAATTTCTCCATGGATATAGAAACATATGATGAAACATGATAAATGTACATTTTGTCCAATGAATAATCAAACTTTTGCAACCTTTCTCTACTTACCCTTTGCTTATCCTATCATTTTTTCTTCACTTAATGGGTGCATTTAAGCTAGCAAACCCCTTTCCTTTATTTTTATTTTACAAAAGAAAACTATCTAAATCTACCCTTATAACCTCCAAGGGCTCAGATTAAATTGATGAGCGCCTTATTATTCTCTACCTAACTACTGATCTGCCAAAATTAAATAGTTTGGCCAGATCTTTATTCTCTAACTATAACATCAAATTTAAAGCATGAAGCAGTCAAGATTAAACCTTTTGACTGTCATGGGTTGTGGCATTTGATACAAGCTGCACACAACCATTATTTTGCAGAAAAATAGTAGTGGCATTTAGACTTGCTCACTTTCAGAGTTTATTTGTTTTCTTAACCTAACATTTTATTTTGTCTTTATTTTTTAGGACATCTAACCTAACATTTTCTTTGATATGGACATCATCATCAAGATTTTTCCACTAAAATTTTATTCACTATTGTTATCTCCATATCCTAACTTAGCATTTTTTTCAGAATATTTTTTATTTTTTACTATTTTATTCTACCTTATCAAAACCAAAAAATGCTACAACATAAGGTACGGTTGTGTTTCAGAGGGAGCATGGAGCTCCTCTCACCCTGACTGATGTAAAGTATGTACCGGGTCTGAAGAAGAATCTTGTGTCCGTCGCTATGCTGGAAGACAAGGCTATGATGTAGTCTTTAGTAAAGGAAAGGCATTCTTGAGGCATATTAGCACTGAACAGACCAAGAGGATTTGGATTCAAGTAAAGAATCTCTACAAGCTAGAGGTAGACGACTGTGCTACATTGAGTTCCAAAGCAGAGTTGGTGCAGAGCCAAGATGTTGGTGAGCTATGGCATAGAATATTGGGCCACTTGCACCATGGGGCCTTGAAGATCATGCAGCAGATTTCTACCAGACTTCCTAAGGGAAAACTGGAGAAAATGGATACATGAAAAGGTTGTACCTTGGGTAAGAATGTGAAATCTTCCTTTCAGGATCGAGGCAGTAGAGCTGGATAAATCCTAGAGCGAGTTCATACAGATGTGTGTGGACCATTCTCTACAGCCTCTACTGCTAGATAAAGGTACTATGTTACTTTTATTGATGATTTTTCTTGTAGATGTTGGATCTACTTTATGCAGAAGAAGGATCAAACCTTCTCAAGGTTTTGTGAGTTCAAAGCCTGGGCAGAGAAAGAATATGGAAATAAAATAAGGGCCTTGTGAAGCGACAATGGTGGAGAGTATGTCTCCCAATAGTTTAAGGACTCCTATGCAGCATAAGGAATCAAATGGAAGTTGACGACACCACATAACCCATAGCAGAATGGGGTGGCCAAAAGGAAGAACAGATCGATTGTGGGAGCAGCTCGAGGGATGTTGCATGACCAAAGCTGACCACTTCATTTGTGGGCTGAGGAATGCAATACAACAATATACTTGCAGAATAGAATCCCACATTGTATATTGGGAATGAAGACACCAGTGGAGGTTTTTTCCGGGAAGAGACCAGATGCGAGTCACTTCAGAATATTTGGATCATCGATTTATTGCTATGTGACCAAAGATGCCCGGAAGAAGCTAGATCCAATAGTTGAGTTGGGCATACTTGTGGGGTACACTGATACACCCCACAACTATCAGGTGTTCTTGCCTACTAGTCAGAGGACACTGGTATGCAGAGATCTGAAGTTTGATGATTAGAAAGCCATGCGAGTATCACTTAAGAGGGGGCTCAAGTTGCATGCAGAGGAGGAACTTTTGGTTCCTAAGGAGGAGGAGCCTCAGATTGATGCGGAGCAACCGCATGTAGAGGATCTGGGAGTGCATACATCCACTCATGCAGAGTCTTCCAAAGATGGGTGGAAACACTCAAGGGAAGTCGACAGATTGGTGATGGATGCGCGAGAGAATGTGAGACAACCATCCTCTCAGCACAGATAGAGGAGATCACTTGAGTAGTACACTAGTTAAATGGCCCTGGTTGGGGAGTGTGTAGAGATGAAACCTTCTTCGTTTGAGGAAGTAGTGCAACAACCAATCTAGGTTGATGCTATGATGGAGGAGTACGACTCCATCATTCGAAACAATGTTTGGGATGTTGTCCCAAGACTGGAGGATAAGTCAATGGTGAGTTCCTGATGGCTTTACAAGGTAAAGCAAGCAACTGATGGCAGTGTTGAGAAACATAAGGCAAGGTTTGATTCCCGTGGTTTCTCACAGGTCGAGGGGATTGACTATGATGAGAATTTTGCTCTTGTAGCAAGGTACTCATCTATCAGATCGATGTTGGCACTATCAGTGCAGATAGGTTGGAGGATCCATCAGATGGATGTGAAGACTGTGTTCCTCAATGGAAAGATTGAGGAAGAGGTGTACATTGAGTAGCCAGAAGGTTTTGAGACCTTCGATCATGAGTCGCATGTGTGTCGACTCAAGAGAGCTTTGTATGGGCTGAAGAAAGCACCTCGTGCTTGGTACACTAGGATCGACAGCTATTTCACTAGGTTGGGCTTCACAAAGAGTGAAGCAGATGCGAACCTTTACCACATCATGGTAAAAGGTAAGCCATTGATCATTGTTCTTTATGTTGATGATCTGATATTGACAGGCGATGATTAGTTGATCAAGTGTTTGAGATGAAAGACATGGGTCTTATGCACTACTTTCTAGGCATGGAAGTGTGGCAGAAGGATGGGGAAGTGTTTGTGTCTCAAGGTAAGTATGCCAATGAGATACTTAGGTGATTCCACATGGAGAAGTGAAAGCCCATGCAAACTCCTCTAGCTAGTAACTGGAGGAAGGAGGATGCTACTTCAGGTGAGGTAGTAGTTGCTACTGTTTATCAATAGCTTGTGGGTTCATTGATGTATCTAGTGAACACATGACCAGATTTGTGCTTTGTGGTGAACCCGCTGAGTCAAGCTATGGTTCAACCTACCAAGCTATTTTGGAAGGTAGTGAAGCATGTGCTGAGATACCTCAGAGGCACATCTTAGTATGGATTGTGGTACATGTGAACATAGGGAGTGAAACTTTAGGGCTTCACAGATGCAGATTGGGCAGGGAGTCCATCAGACTGGAAGAGCACTTTAGGAGGAATTTTCAACCTTGGTTTAGCTGCAGTTTCTTGGTATAGCAGGAAACAGAGGTCAGTTGCACTTAGCTCAACAGAGGCTGAATACATGGTTTCCAGTTAGGCAGCATGTGAGGCCATTTAGATGCGGAAAATTCGAGTTGGATTGTTTGGTCAGAGGATGGATCCAACTGTTATCTATTGTGATAATCAAAGTTGTATCAAACTATCTGAGAATCCGATATTTCATAATAGGTCCAAGCAGATCGATATCCAATATCATCATCTTCCAGACTATGTGGTGAAGAGGATCATGTTGTTGCTGTATGTTTCAACCGAGGAATAGGATGCAGATATTTTGACTAAGGCATTGTCAAAATGCAAGTTCGAGTTCCACAGAGATAGGATTGGGGTGACAGATAATCCCTTTCTTGTTGACACGGAGTGTTGAAAATAGCAACAAGAAATGCTAAATATAGAAGTGCTAAAAATAGCATTGCTATAAATAGAATTTTGGGATACATTCCAATTTTAGTTAGTCCCTGAACTAAAATTGAGAATTAAAATTAGAATTTGATCTTAGCAACTGTTTGTAAAATAATTAATTAATTCATCTTGAGTTAATTAGTTGGAGAAAATCAAACATGAATTCTATGTGAAGACATGCAACAATTTCCCCTTCGATTGAGGAAGTTATCCCTTGATTAAGGAGATAAGGATGAGTTATACTTTGAGTTGTAATTAGTTAGCTCAGTTAACTGAGTTAAGTCCAGTTAGATTAGTTCCAATAGTTTGTGGAACTGATTTTGAGTTTAGTTAGTTAATGCATGCATGCATGTAGCTATTGCACTTCAGATAACTGAATATTCTCTCATAAAAAACTCGTGCATGTCAGTTTAGTCCGAGACCCAGTTGAGATCACATGATGGGACAACGTACTATCAGTTGCAGGAATATTCCATTGAGGATATCTCTTGCATGCAGAAGGAATTCATTCATTGGAGATTGTGCAGTTACTTCTGAGTTTGGTGAGTTGTGTGAGAGGTCAATTCACATAGGTGACAACCAGAGGACCCAGGAGAAACTGTGCAAGGAAATAGGAGGCTTGGAGGACTGGAGGAAGGCATATGTTGTGTCTATTCAGTCTGTGAGCAGTGTTGAGGGATTGTACTGAGAGCTGGATAGCTTGTGAGCTAAAGCTTTGTGTAATCCGGACATATTTCCACTTGTATGATAATATAGAGATCGAGGTTTTTAGTTGAGGCTTTCCCCAGAGTATGCTTCTGTGTTCATGTGTGATTGATTTCTCATTCTCTGTTATATGTGTTCTATTTGATCTTTCTCAAAATCGATTAAGCTTCAACAAGTTTGTTTGTAGAAGTAGATCAAGTATTTTTCTTTAGTATATTGCATTATTAGGTGATCTACAGTGGGAAATTCTACAACAATGTCGGTGTTGTCCCCCTCTATATCTGTCTATATGTTTATATATGTCTATCTCGTGCGGGAAAAGAGTACAACTCTTTATAATTTCAGCTCACAATGATAAGATCATCATGAGAATCTCTCGATTCTCATGTGATATAATTTGAGAACACATATTAAAAATTTGATGAAAATTTCCAAGGTTAGGACAAATTTGTAACAAATTTTCCAAATTATAATAATTATCAATAGAAGATCCTAATTGATTTATTTTTTTTTTCCATAAACTTCTCTTTTGATAGTCAAACTATATTTTGACCAATTTCTTTCCAAATTGATAATCATAACTAATTGAAGAAGCTCAATGCGTCCAAAAATAGATCTTCATGTGTAACAACAATGCTCAATCATTCCTTGCCCTATTCTTGGTGAGGAAAAATTAGAAAGTGTAATCTTGCAACAACATCTCAACATACCACAAAACCTGTAACAATACATTTGTTAATTTTACGAGAAAAATAGCCTAAAATATTAGTTCTCATGCCAAATTAAAAGTAGAATTGGATCATAAGGATCACATATATAAAGAGATGTAACTAGGTTGATAATGGCTATTATAGTGGCAGAGTATGGTCTTGAGAATAAAAAAGGTTAAAGAAATGGTAGGAAAATGAGTGCAAAAATATATCAATTTCACATCCCAACATCTCCCCCCAGCTTAAGTAAATGCATGTCCATATCTGCATGATTTCACGCCTAGACATCTCCATCCCTCTCTGCTTCAACTATTGGTTCTTGTGTAACATCAACATATTCAGGAGGTTCCTATGGAACAATGGTTTGGAATTCTTCATCTTGCTCTCCAACTTGAATTCCAACTGAAATAGTCGTTAACCTTTCATAATCTATGTTCTCCAGTACTTTCTTTCATCCATTACATAATCTAAGTGACATTACTTCTTCCACTTCTATCAGGGTTTCTAGCCCATTTTTTTTCTAGACTGAAGTTGTCCTTCAACCATGGTTAATTGTTTCCTTAAATTCTCATTTTCCTCCAATTTATTAATTTATTGAATAATGAGGTCAGTTTCAAACTTATCTATTAAAGAGCCATATTCTTGTTCCCTTTTGAGCTCTTCCTCTTTCTAATGTTCCTCAGGTTCCTTTTATTAAGGTGAAATGACATGAACTTCAAGTGTCAGGGTATGTTCTTTTACAAATTCTTCTTCTTTCTCTTCATTTTTTTGTCCCTAAGACTCCTTTGGTTTTTTTGTATCAATACGTTCCTCAGATATTGGGGTAGATGATGGTGTAACAATTACCCATGCTATCTTATTGGGATTCTTTCCAACCAATGGCTTCTTCAAATTCCTCTTTTTCACCTACATTTATACAGGAGTATATTTTTCAAATACTTCGTTAGATTCCCCATGCATTTCTATTTCAGGAACCCCTGCTTTAACTAATGCTATTCCAGGTGACCTTGTTTTAGCAGTCTTTGCCTCAGGCCCTTCTTCCTCGATAGGGAATGCATAATCACTATCCTCATATTGTACATTGGATATATCCACATGTTCATTAGTGTATACTCTTTTTTCTTTAGCAGGTGTACCAGCAGACGCTCTTATGGGAATCCATCTATTAGGGATTTTGCGACGAGGTCTAGGAGGTGTAACCACTCTTCTTTGTCTAGGAAGTGCAGATGTTCTACTTTGTCTAGGAGGTGTAACTGATTTATCTTCTCGTGATGTTTCAACACTTACCTCATGTTCTTCACTTCCACTTTCCTCTCTTTCAGTGGTTGGTGCATATGGATTTGCTAATAAACCAATCCATGTGCTTCCCTACAGTTGCAGTGAATGATTATTATTAACTTGATGAGTGAATGATTGGTTAAGTAGGTGTTTGGATGTTGTTCCATACACATCTCCTCTACCATAGGTTGTAAATATTTTAGCAAATAATAGGGAAAATTGATCAGATTCCCATTACGAAGATGTGCCAATAACTGAAAATGAAAATTGAATACCATCCCAAAACGTGCCTTAGAAGTAATGAACATCCAAATAAAGAAAGCAACATCATCCAAAGGGCGAGGAAGGAATTTTCTATCAGTACCTATCAACATCTTCCTCCTTCCTACACTCATGGATGTAAAAATGTTGCCCTAAATTTTGGAATTTCTATTTTCCTAGAAAACCAATGAGCCCGTGTCTAAGGTAAACCTATCACCCTAGAAATTATGTCCTTTGTAACAACAATTCTGAATCCTCTAACCTCTAAATTTTTTTCCTGTAGAGCATGTGAAAATTCCAGAGTAATTTGTTCATTGAAACCCTACAGCTTCTCAAAGTATACTAACCACCCTATGTTCCAAAATGTTTCTAAGGCTTTAGGATGGTGTTACTAGCAACACATCAATGGAGTCTAGTTCATGACGAAATGACACAACTCCCATGGTTATTTCAAAGAATTTTACTTCTCAGAACCGCTCAGAGACTATTATAGGGCCGCACTTGGTAAAACAAACACTTGTTAGGCTAGAGAATATCATTTGAATGAAATTTGGCAATGGCTAGGGAATCTTTGAGGTTACCCTTTCATTGAATTTGATATTTTAATTATAATTGAAAACTATAAAGAAGGGTTTCCAAGTAGTCACATTGATTTTAAAAAATGATAGGAGGAGTAATGATGGTAATGGGTAATTAATAAATTGGGATATGTATATTATGCATCAACTATATGGTAATTACTGAATTGGGGTATAGTCATAATGTATCGTATGATAGATATGATAAACTCCTCCTTCCAACTTAATTACAAAATCCATCCTCGACATGTGTAACAGAAAAAGTCATAACATCCCTTAAATCCAAATCCTACAAATGAATGACAATCAAACACACCTGCCTTGGATTACTATTATGATGATGTAAGGTTGTACAAGGAAATTGACTCGACCAATGTTGTACAATATTTCATGCATGGCTAGAAAAGAAGCTAAAGTGGATGCTAAAAATAATGTGATAACGAGGAGAAAAATAAGATGTTACACATGAAGCTAAAATGGAAGTTAAAGTGGACACTAAAAAAAATGCCATAACAAGGAGAAAAATAGGACGTTACACATAAAGTCATACATGAAAATATAGAAGAAGCTAAAAAAGAGGTTAAACTGGGTGTTTAGGCCGATGGTAAATTTGGTGTTGTTTAGCACCAACTAGGTGTGATCAACAAAAATAATGCCAAAATTAGCGCCATCTTGATAAATAGTGTTAGTTTTTTCAAGAAGGTGGAGAAAAATACACTAAAGCAATTAGTATAAGGAAAAAAAGGAGCCAAAGAGGAAGTTAATCACAAGATTTCTTGTAGTGTCCAAGGCCTCTTATGTGGCTTCTAACTAAAGTTGCAATCCTTGCTTCTCCTCTTCTAATTCTTATAGAAGTCTTCTCAGTTCAACATTCTTTGATTAAATGATTTAGTTTATTTCCCAATAGTTGCGGTCTTCTTCTCATCTTCTCAATCAAAACCTAGGTCATGTTGCAATTTAGCAATAATTTTCTACTTCCCTTTGTCACCATACTTCTTAAGCTTCAAATCTAGATGGAGTTTCCAACAGTTCTCCTCATCATTCCCTTATTTATTGCAATGAGCACAAGATGGATTTTCTTCCTTTTTCTTTGTTGTCGTCATCTTCTTTGCATGGTCATTGTGTTCATTCTTTCCCCTGCTTTCAAGATGAAAATATTTCACACTAGCTTCATCAAGAGTAATGGGATTAAACAAAAACAATGAATGTCGAAGATAATTGTGTAAAGCGATAATATATTTCATCAAAATATCAAGTGAGTCTAAAGGAATATTCAATTCCGATGCTTTCTTCCTAATCCCCTTTGTAAGACTTTGAACATCTTGACATTTTCTTTGTCTTAGATTTTTCCATTCCATCATGGCTTTCTCTTGGTAACCCAATGGATAAAATTTCCTCTTAATGCATAACCAAATCCACACCAAGAAGAAAGGAGTTTACCCATATTCTTGCTACATTTCTAAAGTTTTCTCTCCCGCCATATAAGAGTTATGCTTCCGAGTCAAAGAGATGTCAAATGGATCTTCTCCTTATCCTCTTCGATATGTTGTGTTCAGTAATATACTTTAACTTGTATGATCCAATTGTTTAGCTTTTGTACATTAGATTATCCATTAAACATGGGAAAATCAAATTTTACATCCAACTTAAAAAAAATATTTTTAGAAGCATCTCTATGTTGTCTATTAGAATGATGAGAAGAAGATGAAGAAGTAAAACATTCACTTGAATATGGAGAAGGAGGTTCATGAGGGTCTCCTCCATTTCTTTGATTTACCAAATAATTATCCTCTGATCTCTCTTTCTTCTTCTTTTCCTTATTTGCTAGTCTCTTCTTATAATCTGCAAACAATTTATCTACTTTATTTTCCATGTTGTAGAAATCTTTATGGAAATCTTACTCATTCTTAGTATGAGCATTGTCATCTTCCATTTTACTTCTTCGTGTTGAACCTCCGATCTCTAGGTCAAAAGGCTTAAGCTTTCCTTCACCCTTTTTGAGTTTGGACTTGGTTTACATCTACACTCATAATTCACATGAGCAAGAATACCGCTCTAATACCAACATGATCTAGGATCTTTTCTTCAGTTGATGTTAGCATAATTGCGTGAAAAAGTGTGTAAATAACCATATATGCAAATATTTAAATAAGAATCAACATAAAGGAGACCATAAAGATAATGCACCTAATGTTTCATAATGGAGTTCGTCCCATGTAGACTACATCTCCAAACCCTATTTTAATAGTGGAGAGGTCGCTTCATTCACCTCAGCAAAAATGAAAATGATTACATGGAAAAATACATTAGTATACCTCCATTTTTTACGATGACCTAACAATGGTCTTCTCATATCCAAAAAAAGACTGCACCAGCGAAATCATGGTGAAATTGTGGTTAAAATAAGTATAAACTCAACTACATTCTGCCATCATCAACTTGGACCCCCCAAAGAATCTTTTAGTTTCCACAACGTTTTCCTTTGGAATACTTTGCAAATATTCTAGGGAATATACCCCTATGAATATTTCCTTGGGAATCATACCTATAGGGTTCCACCTTCGAGTTCTGCCCTTACTTCCAGGTCTTGTTCTAACCTCTAATTTCCTTTGCTCGATGTTCTTTTGGCCCTCCCAAGTTTTTTTTCTCCCCTCGTTGAATCGATGGGAAATAGTTTATATGAAATGCGTTGGTGGGCTTACGAACATCTAGTCATTGGCACATTGGTTGGAATATTATAAAAGTGGCATCGGTTGGGTGGGGATTGTGAGTTCCAACCCTGTGGACCCTTGTTTTAATATAGTGTTGGTTGATAAAATATAATCGTTGACTATAATTAAACCGCCCACTAACAATTATTGAACCAATCGTCATTAAATAATATATTTTGTAAATTTCTTGTAACCACCTACTGAATAAACCAAAATTAGACCAGTTGGGTCAGTTGGGGACCAATTTACTCACTCCTTGTGTTCCACATGGCACCATTTGATTGGGTCACATGGTTGCATTTTATTGGGCCACTTAATCTACCTCTAATATTTGTGGGGTATCGCCATATTTGGTGGTCTAGCCAAATTTATCCATGACTAAAACCTCCTCCAATTTGATCAAATTTCGCCTAATTTTACCGCCAATTTGGTCAGACCACCAACTTGGTGACAACCCAAATTTATCTGGCGCCAACTAAGTCTTTGTCATTTTTGCCAAGTTTGACTAGAACTTTAACTGGGCATAATTTTCGCATACGAACTTGGATTGATGCGTTGTTTGCACCATTGGATTCCATGTGACGAGCTCTTCGAATTGGCCTTGGTTTTGTTGAGTTTTGAAGACTTTTATTTTCAAGCCATTAGGGATCCTCCTGGATCACTATGGCTAATGATTATGAGCTGATTGCAAACTATGTCATGGTTGCTAGCCTTGGTAAAAGGATGATTTAAAATTTTATGATGCTAGTCTTGGTAAAAGGCTTATTTTAAATTTGATGTTATTCTTGGTAAAAGAATTATTTTAATTTGATGATTCCAGTCATGGTTAAATGTTGATTTCAAACTAATATAAATGATGACTTGATCCTTGGAACATTGAATTGACATGTGTGAATAGCTGTAGCAAAAAATGCTTGGTATTATCATGGAAAGGTCACAATTGATTTGTTTATGTTGATATAACTAATAGATGGGTGAGTGTGATTGCACATAACAAGACTCAGTTGCATCAAGGTAAAAAGGTAAAAGAAAGGAATTGGGTGTGAATTCCTTTGGCTATGTTTGGAAACTGTTGTTCAAAATGAATTTTTGCTTTGCACAAATACAAGAGGTTTTCTTAACCTTGATTTTGTCTGACATTATGTGAATATGTGTTATATTCATGAACATGTAGATGATTAAATGAGTATATGCAATTCCATTTTATTTGACATATTGTTGCCATTCTTGTGGAAGAATGATTGATTACGCTTATGAATATACACGAGTATATGAATGTTATGTTTGGGATAACACAATGAGGTTATCCAATGACATTCCATGTTTTGTGAGGAATCTAATGAGAAAGTGGGAATTCTTGCTGTTAATTATTTCTATTATCATGTGATTATGGAATTCATGTGCCTATGTTTGTATTATGTTTATGACTAGAAAAATATTGATTGTGATGTCAACAAGTATACTAATTACCAACTAGAATCCTTGGTCAAATAATTGGACATATATTCCATTGAGTGTTGTGCCTTGGGGTTGATAAACCACTTAGAAGGTTGGTTGGGTCCATGGGAAATAATGGATAGTGTAATGGTAGTCATGGAAATGGAACAAAGTAGGTTCTCTAAACCTTGACCCTACTTGATATGTATATGAATATGTGTTATATTCATGAACATGATTCATTACTAAGGTTATGTTAATCCATTTTTATTGATGGGTTCTTATCAGGGATAATTCTCATAGGAGAATGATGCTATAGATTGCATGAAAAGATTATTGGGTGTATGGGGAATCATTGGGCAAGAGATAGCCCTATTTAATTTACGATTTTGATATCATGTGCTTATAATTATGCCCATGTTTATGCCATGAACAAGGAATGTTAAAGGATACATCAAAATAATGAAAACATTGCGACTTGTGGCATGTTGGGACAAGCAAGGATATTGGAAGAAACCACAGACCAGGGATTTGGATTGTGGATGCATGCGGTAAGGCATGAGAAAGAAATTGGAGGAAGGGCTGCTTGTTGTCTATGGATAGAGGCAGTGTGATCTTTGGATGCACACAGTAAGGTATGGGAACGACACTAGAGGCAAGGTTGCCTAGTAGAGACAGTGTGGCCTCTGGATGCATGCAATAAGGTGTGGGAAAGGCACTAGAGGTAAGGTTTCCTGGTAGAGATAGTGTGGTCTCTGGATGCATGTAGTAAGGCATTGGAAAGACACTAGAGGTAAGGTTTCCTCATTGATATAGTGTGATCTCTAAATCTACAATACTATTGTGTACATGTTTTATTGTGACGTGCATTGTGTACGCATTTTGTTGTAACGTGTAGTCATTATGTTGTAACATGTGTATTTGTTGTGTTGTATCATGTGTATATGTAAATGTGTTTTGTTGTACACTATATATATGCGCATGTGATGTGTAATTAATTGGGACAGACAAGTATGTGACTGTCTTGGCTTGTGTAATGTGTAATGTGTGGGACATGCAGGTATGGGACTCCCTAAGCCCGCGTGTTGTGAAATATGTTTATAAAAGGAAGGTATGGGACCATTTGGGCATGTGTTGATTAGGACAGGTAGATCACCCACAATTGGGATTTCCTGGGCCTTTGAAGGTGCATGATACACCTATATTCAAGTTTACATAAGACTATCGGGTTGGTAGTACCCATATTCGTGAGGTAGCAAATGGGAATTTATATCCCTATATCCCATATACATCCACCACTAGATGATTGTAGAGTGGGGCAACTGATATAGTGTGTGGGAATATATTTTCCATGTCACTAAGAGTGTTATTTTAGTTGTAAGACACTCACGCGAGCTGGCATTGGTAAAGAGAGGAGAAGGCAACGAATGCTTGCTAGATTTGGATAATCAATCCTGTGTGTGTATGAGGTCAAAGAGAAGAGAAGGCAACAAATGTTTTCCAGAGTTGGGAAAACAAATGAGTGTGTGTACAAGGTCAAAGAGAAGAGAAGGAAACATATGCTTCCATACTTGGGCAACCAATCCAATGTGTGTACGAGAGGAAACAAGGCCACTGGGTACTTGCCGAGTTTGGAAATCGACCTCGTGTGTGTAAAGTAAAGAGAAATCCAAATATAAGTATCATCATTTCATTACTTTTTATTAATTTCCAAATTATGAAAATTAATTGATATTCTAATTTATGATAGTTGGTTTATGAGCTAACTTGACTTGCTATGATAGGAAGAAAAATGAAATTACAAGGTTCACATCATGAAAAAGTTTTAATGAGGTATTATTTAAATGATTGCAATTTCCTTATGATCAAACTCATGGAGATTTATGTGCTATGATGTAGGAAATCATGGAATTTCCCAGTTTGGGTGGATGGACTTGGCTATAAGGTGAATAACAACAGCTTGAAGATATCATAGTGCACAATGGCATGCTAATTAAATATTTTAGGAACAGGGCCATTGTGGGACACTAGCACCCAATGGTGTCTACTGATTTCCATGAAGCATGATATGAACTATATGAAAATGTTGAGGCAGGAATATGCCTTGGTTATGAGACTCTTTTGATGCAAGGAAGCCTTGCCAAGAAACGTATTGCCTGAGGGACTGAGAAGTGGAGAAGGGCATACCTAAACTTGGAAGGTGAGTGACTGCATGGAAGGGGGATCAGATCGCCTGAGGGACTGGGAAGCAAAGAAGGGGATGCTAGAAAATGATTTTGGTTATAAAGGGTCATGAGCATGGTTGATTGGAATCAAAAGCACATTGGGGGTGCTCCAGGAAGCAATGGGCTGGGAATTGTTCGCTAAAGGAGCAAGAAGCGCAAGGATAGTAGTGTTGGATATTATAGGAAGGAAGCACTCTAGAAAAAACCAAGTTATCAAGCCAAAATTAGGTGCAATGGAAGCACTTTGGACCTGATGAGACCACTTGGGAGATGGTTGAGAAAATAAGGGTGTTGTTGGGATAGGAAAAAGGTATGATTTCTCTTCATAAAATACTTCATTTACCATTCATGCTTATACGATTATCTCCGTTTATAGATTAAAATGAGGAAAATATTGGTTAAATTTGGATGAAATCATTTGGTGATAGAATAGGCAACTATAGTATGAGAAACTGATTTTTTGCTATCTTTGTGTGTAGAGATGCGGACTAAGCAAAATCCGTTCAGTTGACAAAACAGAATGAGGCCATAAAAGGCAAAAGCTATAGCATCTTGGGCAGACAAGGAAGTGGGAGTTCAGCTTGAACAATGCTATTTTATCACATGATCAGATTATGTATGGCGAAATCCTCAGGATCCCCTGATCATGAGGATTCGCTTTTATCTAGTTACTCTTTTATGTTATATATAGGACCGAAAGGCAATTAGATACAGTTCAGAATTGGATAATCTCTAATTATTATTTTTGAAAACATATATGTTGTTATATCAGTGACTCTGTAAGATGTTACTTGCAATTAATGAAAGAAGGTTGCATTTGATACATCTTCATATTATGAGTTTTTATTAAGTGGAGGCTTCTAGCGACTTTGGGACCAGTCACGAGAAGTTCTATTGCTCCCTTTTGTTATAGTTTTTATATTTAGTCTTTGTTACTGGTTTAATGTTCAATCATTGGTTATTTCATTTATCATAAAGTTTTGTGATATTGATTCATACTGCTGTTCAATTAGATTCAGAGTGAAGCTGTGTGACATACTTAAGTAGCGCTTTGATTGAATTAGTGAATTAGTGTTAATAGCAGATTGTTGGTTATTTGAATTAATGTTATCATAGATCCTGGAGATAATACTGATTAACTTCTATAGATTTCAATATAGATCGTTTGCTATTTAGGAATCCTTTATCGCTAGTTGTTGTTCAATTACCAATTGTTGTTCAATACTGCTGCTGTTCAATTGGGAATTGCAAGTTGATTTGGGTTGCTATAGATTAACAGTTTTGTTCAATAGTTATAGTTTCTTTCCTTGATTTAGTAAGTTAGCCTTAAGCCTATTTGAGAAAATCATAAGTGTGATTCTTATTTGCATTTAGTTTCAATTGATTTTGGAACAAGTTGCATAGAATTGCATAGTGTGTTAAGAGTATTTCTTCCATAGATAGTTCTTTCCAGAATTGTGTGAATTGAATTGAAAAATTAACCATTAGTGATTGCAATGATTCATCATTAGATAACCTCTAGATTCATTGCATATACTGTGCTGGCACTCTTGAGATAAAAAGACTTACCTCGAGTTGACAACTAATGTAGGGATTAAGGTTGCCTGTAAAAAGACATCTTAGTGAGCCAACATTTTTGCGTTGTTGCTGGGGAGAGTGTTTCAAGTGATAATTTTCATTTTTGTGCAAAGATGTCATTTCATCAACCATGGCCTCTTTCCAGAGTTTGCCATCCTCTGAATCTACTGCTTTCTTCACAGTTCTGGGATCATCATCAGTAATAGATAAATAAAAATTGGAACAGAAAGCAGATGGACTATACCTTTCTGGATGCCTTCTTTCTGGAACTGATCTTCTCACACCCGGAGTTTGTGGCTCTTCATCTTTTGATTCCTCTTCTATTATAGAGTCTGATTCTTCCTCCTTAAGCTCAAACTCTATCTTCTCAGGTTCCTTTGATGGGACTTTATGTTTAATAACATCTTTCACCTCTTTGAACACCACATCTTGACTGTACACAACCTTCCTTGTTACTAGGTTCCAAAGCTTATAACCCTTTAAACCATCCTTATACCCAATAAAGATGCACTTTTCATATTTACTATCCAACTTGGTTCTTTTCTCCTTTGGAACATGTACATATGCATCACATCCAAATACACTCAGATGTGAAAGAGAGGGTTTCTTACCAGTCCGTATCTCTTGTGGAGTCTTATCCTCCAACGCTGATGAAGGTGATCCGTTGACTAGGTAACATGTTGTCTCCACCGCCTCTGCCCAGAATTCATGTCCTAACCTGACAACAGTGAGCATGCTTCTTGCCCTTTCCATCAATGTCTTGTTCATTCTTTCTACAACTCCATTTTGCTCAAGTGTGTATGGAGCAGTGTTCTGTCGTGCTATACCACACTTCTTATAGAATTCTTCAAATTCCTTGCTGAAAAAATCTCCACTGTTATCTGACCTCAACACCTTTATCTTCTTCTCTGTTTGGTTTTCCACCAGAGCCTTAAATTCTTTAAACCTGTCAAAGACTTTAGATTTCTTCTTAAGGAAATATATCGATGTATTCCTTGAGAAGTCATCTATAGATGATACATAGTACACAGACTTACCCACTGATGGAACCTTCACAGTTCCAAACACATCACTGTGCACAAGCTCTAATATCTTTTTCGCCCTCTTACCACTAGAGGGGAAACTCACCCCATTTTGCTTCCCATATACACAATTTTCAAAAAAATAAAAATCCAGAGAGATATTACTCATACCTTCTACCCTACCTTTTCCATGAAGTATTTGAAGGCCCTTCTCTCCAATATGTCCAAGACTTTGATGCCACAACATGGCCTTCTCTCCAGAGACCACTAGATTTTCTTCTCCACTTTTAGGAGCCACAGAACTATTGCACACATCAACAATAGTGCTACCTTGCAGCTTGTACAGAGAATTGGAATTCCCCACATCAATACTAGTGCTCCCCAAAACATCTTGCAGGTTGTTATAGACATTTTTGGGCACTGCAACCCCAATCATAAATTTCCATAAACTAAAGGATCCTAAGTCCCTAAAAGTGTTGCTTCACTACCTAAAGGAACAAGGTCAGTTGAGTACATCTCCCATAAGTTCTCCACTAGAAACTGCTTAGAAATGGTCAAAACTGGACCATACTGAATACCCAGTGCAGAGGCTGTGATGCATATCACCTTCCCAGTGTAAAGGGTGCGATGCATACTAGATGGCCCCTCTGTAGGGTGCGATGGGCGAG
>APFE030958251.1:27909-63270 GCA_000404065.3 Pinus taeda
TCCCAAAACCAGGACTACCAGATTGATTTTTCATTATGTTCCTTTCAATGTTACAATACATATTTATACATGCTGAAGCATCCAATACCATGGACCAAAAAAAAAATCGCATTCAAAACCATGTGCGTAAACCATGCACAAAGCCACAGGTAGGTCCGTCCAACCTAATATAAGGTCCAGAAAAACAATTTCCCCTGGGCGCTTCCCCAGACCCTGTAGAGGTTGGCTACCTGGCCCCCTCAAACCCCCTATACAGGGGGGGCTGCCACCCCCCCCATTGCACAATAGGCGCAATGAAGGGGGGGCTCCGCCCCCCCTCTAACCCCTCGATTGACTACATGGGCTATTCGTGAAAAGAATATAACACAACCCAACATGAATAAGGATCTCCTGAGATCCTAGACCTAGGTAGTGGTATAAAACCAACTTGGGTTGCTAACTCTCTGCTTACTCCAGAAGCACCCCTTGAAATCCACAAAGATTATTGGCACATCTTTGATCAAATGGCATATCAGCCACCCCAAGTTCAAACCTTGACATTAGAGTACCCCATAGTCGACTAGGTGGCCAATGCTCCTATGAAGGCTATTCCTCTACAGAGCATCCCAACTTCCATGGGATGACCACAAAGGATCGTAATGATTTCCTGTTCGAGTTTTATGTCCTTTGTAGAGGGTATGACTATACCACCAACCCCCGAAAGCTAAAACTATTCCCTTCCACTCTCAAAGGGGTAGCTCTAAGATGGTTTATGGGTCTAGGTGGGTGAACCATCAATTCTTGGGATGAAATGAAAACCTTCTTCCTCAAAAGATACCAGGACTTTTGTAAAACTAGGGAACTGAAAGATGAGATTTTCAACATGACTGCAAAATATAATGAAACACTAGAAGAATATGTAGAACGATTTAATTATAATTTGCAGAGGTCTCCACACATTTCCCTACCAAAAGAAGTCCTAAGAACTATCTTAATTAAAGGAATTAAAGAGGAATGGGTAGAAACTCTAAACTTAATGGGAAAAGGAGATATTTCTTAGGAAGATTATGATGAAATTATTCGTTTGTGTATCAGGTGTTCGTGGGGAAGCACATGCACAGGAGCAGCTAGCCAAGATCCCATGAGCAGAGGAAGCAAACCACATAGTGGAGGTGTAACAAGGATGGAGATTGGTAACCTCCTAGAAGATTTTAAGACAGACATCCTGGGCACTCTTACAACACAGCTGGACATTCTATAGGCTAAACAAAAATAGGCTTTAGTAGAACAAAATTTGGCCATCTTCTGCCCACGTTGTCGAAAGAAGCACAACTAATGAGAATGCTCATTAGACATGGTTCAGAGGTGCGCCATTTGTACTAAAGATCACAACACTGAACAATGTCCATCATTACCCAGGTTGAAAGCAGTATTCAAAGAAGTAGAGGAAGAAATAGAACCGATATATCTGATGAACCAACGTCAACAATGCCAAGCTAAACCTACAGGTATGTCATAAGATGCACCCCAATTCATTCCTTCCTCGCAGTTTAATCAACAACAGAACCTTGGGGTAGCTTGGCAAGGCCAATCACCCTACCCAAATTGGCAGAGCCTGCCATTTCCTATGACATCTTAGCAAACACAATCTTTCCAGGAAATGGCTAGCCGAATTCTCCTTTTACTCCTGTTTGGCAACGTAATCCCTGTCAATCCCAGTGGCTTGCTTCCACCTCTCAAAATCTGAATTGGTCTACAAATTAGAAGTGACCTCTGGGGAAATCTAATGTACCTATGGGGACAGGCCCTCAGCCTCAACCCAGATTGTCAGCTCTTTATACATTACAACATAATTCTCAACCTCTTCTACGACTGTAGTTACTAGCCCAAATGAGCTCGAATCCTAATAATAGACCAGTCTAGTTGGTATAGATTATTGAAAACCCAGAGTATGAGATTGAGTAGAAAGAATGTAATGATATCAGATTGAGGTCAGGATGTGTCATCACCCCTAAGGAAAACAGGGACCAACCTTTAATTGAAAATATGACTCCACCTGTACATATTCCATCACCTGTAAATATTCCATCGCCGTAAATAATATTGAACCAAAGCAAGGGGAAGAAATAGATCAGCATGATGACCCTCAAAAACTTATAGTAACTTCTCTTCCGTTTCCCGAAATACTAACGATACCTAAACCGATCGCCTACTCTAATTTTGATCTTGTAGGGGAACTAAAAAATTTGTGTATTAAGATCCCTCTCCTCTAGGCCATTCAAGACATTCCCATCTATGCCAAAACAATCAAAGAATTGTGTGTAAGGAAGCCTGTGAGGAAGGTAAAAACCTCACCCACTATCCATGTTGTAGGAACCTTATCTTATTCACTCTTGGGAGAGGAAAATCCAATAAAGTACAAAGATCCTGGAAACCCCATAGTAACAGTTCATATATATGGTCACTCTTTTCCAAATACACTAGTTGATCTAGGAGCCACCATTAACATACTAACAACAAAAAATTGTCAAGCACTTGGTATTACAGCCCTGGAACTAACCACCACTTTATTAGAACTTGCTAACCGATCGGTGGTAAGACCAGAAGGGACTTTACAAGACATCATAGTTTCTGTTGACTCATGGGAATATCCAGTAGATTTCCTGGTTATAAACCCACAGAGTAGGTTGGATGGGCATCCTTTGATTTTGGGCTAACCTTGGTTGGAAACAACTGATGCATAGATTGGCTGCCGGAAGGTAGCATGACTATTACAAAGGGGGATACTGTAAAAAATCTGGTGTTATATCCTCCTGCCAAGCCAAGTTTTCCCATTGTAAAAATACGTAAGTAGCCACTAGCGTACCTGGAAGAGAGAATCTGTTCACCACTCACAGTAGAGGAGGCACTGGAATTTAAAGATCAGACTAAAGATGATGTTACCAACAATTTCATAAATCAGCCAGCTAATGTGAGCAATGTACATTGTCAGATGTTGAAAGCAATCCTTGATAACGAAGCCATGGAAGATCCCCTGAAGGATATAGACGACCAACATATTAAGACAATTGTTGTTCATAACAGCAAACCCATTGAGATCGAGCCAGGAAAAGTTATAAATATCAATGATAGTTTGGACAACGAACAACAACAAAAGCTTATCCAGGTATTACAGAAAAATAAAGGGGCTTTTGCTTAGGATTATTCTGATAAGAAAGGGATAGAACCACAGCTATGTACACACCACATTTATATAGAGAAGGATGCCTAACCCATCCAGTAGCCTCAACAGAGGTTGAACCCGCACCTCAAGGATATCGTGAAAGAGGAATTGCAGAAGCTACTAGATGTAAATTTTATTTATCCTATCTTGGACAGTAAATGGGTCTCTCCATTGGTGGTCATCCCTAAGAAAAATGGGAAGTGGCATATTTGTGTAGGCTATCGGGAGCTGAACAAGGCAACACAGAAATATCACTTCCCCCTCCCATTCATTGATCAGGTCCTCGATACGTTGGCATGAAAGTAGTTCTTCTCCTCTTTAGATGGCTTCAACGGTTACAATCAAATTTAGATTTCCTCTTAAGACCAGGATAAGACAACCTTCACCTTTCCCTGGGGCACATTCACATACAAGGTATTACCATTTCGCTTGTGTAATGCCCTAGCCACATTCCAGAGGTCTATTCTAAGCATCTTTGATGAGCTAATAAATGAAGGACTTGAGGTATATATGGATGACTTTACTCCATATGGGGATGACTTTGATCAAGCATTGAAAATGCTAGAAAAGGCCTTGGAATGATTCATTGCCACTAGGTTATGTTTAAGCAATGTCAAGTGTCACATGATTATGACCAACAGTGTGATCCTGGGACATTATATCTTTGCAGCAGGAATACAAGTAGATCCAACAAAATACAGGTAATTCTTTTACTGCCTACACGCTGCACTCAAATAGAGGTACGTAGCTTCTTGGGATATGTAGGTTATTATCATAGATTCAATAAAAAAATTCACAGATTGTGGCACCCTTATATCCTCTAACTGGAAATGTTGATTTTAGTTGGTCTGACAAGTGTGACACTGCTTTTGTAGGTTTAAAGAAACTAGTCTCAACATCACTGGTATTACATGGACCAAACTGCGAGCTACCTTTCCACATCTCCACGGATGCATCAGATGTAGCTATAGGCATTGTCCTCAGCCAGGAGGAGGACAAGAAACCTTATGCTATATATTATATTATCAAAAATCTCACTTTTGTAGAACTTAATTATACAGTGACAAAAAAAGAATTTTGAGCTGCTATTTATGCAATGGCTATTTCTTTTGTAGGAGTTTGACATTACCATTAAAGATCGTCCAGGGAAGGAAAACCCAATTGCTGATTTTCTTTCTCGAATCCTAAAGGTGAATGATCCACTGGTGGTAGATGACCAATTTTAGATGAACACCTATTTTCCGTGGTAGTTAAGACGACATGGTACGCGGATGTGGAAAATTATCTGGCAGTAGGGAAGCTACCTAAACATTTAACGACAAGAGAAATAAAATTGATTGTTCAGCACAGTGCTCAGTTCTCTTAGAGAGGCGGATATCTTTTTCATACAAGGGCCGACATGTGTATATGCAGATGTATCCTTGAGGATGAGATCCATGCCATTCTGAAAGATTTCCATGATGAACCCTGGGGGACATTTCACAAATCGAAGGATAGGACATAAGGTATTACAAATGGGCTATTATTGGTCCATTATTTTTAAGGATGCTAAAAAATATGACTAGGCCTGCGATAGTTTCCAAAGGATGGGCCGGCCTGGCTAATTTGAAGAAATGCCTCTACAGCCCCAATTAGTCATAGAACCCTTCAAGTGGTGGGCATTGGACTTCGTAGGTCCATTCCATCCGCCATCCAATCATAAGGCCTACATACTGGTAGGCATGAATTATGTGACAAAATGGGTGGAAACAGTAGATTTACCAAGAGCCACAGAGGAAGCAGTGATTAAATTCCTTTTTGGGCTATTTGTGCAGTATGAATTACCACGAGAAGTGACCATAGATGGGGGAAAGGAATTCACAGGGCACAAGATTACTGCTACGCTCAAAAACCTTCATATTATGCACAGGACCACTTCTTCGTATCACTTGCAGGTGAACGGGTAGGTCGAAAGCACCAATAAGATTATAGAAGCGATTCTGACCAAGATAGTCTCAAAACACCGGTGATATTGGGCTGCTAGATTTCCAGAGGCCTTGTGGGCCTATAATATGACTTGGAGGAATACTACTGGATACACTCCATACCATCTTGTGTTCGGTAAAGAACAAAATTTTCCAATCGAATTGGAAATAAAGACTCTAAGAACGGCCGAAGAAGTGGGGCTGGATTTAATAGAAACCCAAACCAAGCATCCAGCATATTAACAAACTATATGAGGCTCAATTGCTTTCTTTGCAACGAACTGCAATAATCCAGTAGCAAAGGGAAAAATGGCATGACAACCTTATTAAGAAGAAAACATTTCAAAAAGGGGATTGGGCACTTTTGTATGATTCCAGATTCCAGGACTTCCCGGGCAAGTTACAAACAATATGGCTTGGTCCTTATGAGATTCAAGAAGTGCATAATAATGGTCCTCTTACCTTGACTACCTTAGACGGATCTGGCCATTAATCTTTTAAGGTAAATGGGCATTGAGTGCGCCTCTATCGTCAACCGCTTACCAAGGAGTCTTTCTATGAGTAGGTACGTGAGGACCCCAACATGCAAAATCTAGATGCAAGGAATGAGAACCCATCAACTTTTCCTTCAAAAAATTGTAATTGCTTGAGAAATTGTAAATAATGTACATACCTTTTTAGGAATTGCCATGCAAATATAATTTTTTAGGAAGTTTCACAAAGTTTGGAAGTTTTATTTTCCTCTTTTTGTTTTTGTTTTTCGCTGTTCAAACAATTGAATGTTTGATGTTAAATTGATTGAACAACACATTTTGTTCTTTTTGTTTTTTTCATTGTTCAAGCAATTGCACGTTTGCCATTCAATTGATTGAATAACACATTTTCCTTTTGTTTTGTTTTTCTGTTGTTGAAACAATTGAACATCTACCATTAAATTGATTGAACAACACATTTTATTCTTTTTGTTTTTGTTGTTCAAACAATTGAACGACTGTTGTTCAGTTGATTGAACAACATTTTGTTCTTCTTTTGTTTTTCGTTGTTCAAACAATTGCACGTTTGCCGTTCAATTGATTGAACAACACATTTTCCTCTCGTGTTGTATTCCGTTGTTCAAACAATTGAATGTTTGTCATTCAATTGATTGAACAACACATTTTCCTTTTTTTGTTTTTTCGCTATTCAAACTATTGAACGATTTCCATTCAATTGATTGAACAACACATTTTCCTTATTTTGTTTTCGTTGTTCAAACAATTGATTGAACAACACACTTTCCTTTTTGTTTTTCACCATTTAAACAATTGAACATTTGCCATTCAATTGATTCAACAACACATTTTCCATTCATTTTTTTGTTGTTGTTCAAACTATTGAACGACTGTCATTCAATTGATTGAACAACACAATTTTTTTTCATTTTGTTTTTGCTGTTCAAACTATTGAACGATTGCTGTTCAATTGAGTGAACAACACAATTTGTTTTCATTTCTTTTTCGTTGTTCAAGCTATTGAATGATTGCCGTTCAATTGATTGAACAACACAATTCGTTTTTTGATTTCGTCGTTCAAACAATTGAATTACTGCCATTGAATTGATTGAACAACACTTTTTGTTTTTAATTGATTTGGCCATGCAAACGATTGAACAATTGCCATTCAATTGATTGAACAACACTTTTCATTTTCTATCTTGATTTTTCTGTTCAAACAATTGAACAATTGTCATTCAATTGATTGAATAACACCATTTTAAGAAGATAAATTGTGAATTTTCCTCATTTCTTTGATCATTATGCCATTCTCTCTTCTTCTTTTGTATTGCAAATAAGCACCATTTGAATCAATTTGTGCATCTTCTAAATAAAAACGGTAATAATAATATCATTATGACTTCTAAAAGGCTTTTGATGGTTATCTTTATTCATAAGCTAATATGGTGCATCTTTAGAATGACTGCCTGAACATCTTTTCTTTTGGACACATCATGAAATGATTCATTATTCTTAATCCATGTTGGCTTATGTTTATACTCCCAAATGGATAAAAATCATTGATATAATGATAAGGGGATAAGAGTATAACACTTTCATTGGCATATTTATACTTCTTACACCATCCCTGACTCTTAAGGAGCAAATGGGCCTCCCTTTTTCTACAATAAGAATTCCAAAAGAAAAATAAAATATCAAAATGCTTAAAACATTGTCTAAAGAGGATAGAGGGTCTCATCACGAGCCAACCTGATCAATTTGTTACACCCTGGTGAGTGGGACTATGGTTATCTGGTCACCATGCCAACATAGTGGTCTCTTTATGACAAAGAAAAGAAGAATTAACTGTAAGAAGGACTCTAGCTCATTTGGGGGGGTTAAAAAGCAACCCTGTTGAGGCTATGAATGCCTACTGGCAATAGTGGCTCTGCTTGTGGTATTGGAGTATCATCTTATATTGCCATATGTCATCTAGCTCTTATCACCTATGGATTTATTTCTAATGAGAATTTCCATTTGAGTAGCATTTTTACAGCTGAATAACATAGTGAATTTAATCTCTATTCATTATATTCTAGACATCCAATCATTAAATGACAGTCATTAAACACATACTGCTGATTATGCTGATGTGATTAATTCCGCTCACGGTGAATATTTTGATATAATGACTTCATATTGAAGTTTTTATTTTATTTGGCCAATTCACGTCTGACGATGAATATTGCTTAAATGCTTTACTAATTTGCATGCTGTGTTTTTTTATATTGGTTGCCAGCATTTATTTTGCATTAGTATATTTGCTTGATTTGCGCATGCTGAAAGGACATGGACGCCCTTTTCTTGTCAGAAGGGGGGATGGCATGCGTATGCATGGCACGTATCACAGTTATGGATAACTGTGTGACAATCATTTGGATTACCTCCAGAGTATGAATTGCATGATGAGTATGAATATGTAATAATTAGCAGGAAATTCTGATTGGATGAAGAATGACAACCATTATGGCGAGCATGTGAACTTACGATTCTGCGTTAAGTATGGCTGACAGGACGAATGACTTAACTAAAAATGATAATAATTGTCCAAACAACGTCATTTCCCTATTAATTGTTGTAACATACGTTGCTGTTGTTCTAAATTACAGGGGTAATACACAATTGTATACAGGTGAACTAGCCTCAGGTGTAGCAGCCATGGGTGGAATATCTATCCGGAATGAACCTCCAATATTGATGATGTCGGACCAAGCTCACGAAATCCTTGAATGCACTAGTTGGCTGCAGTATTTAAACAAATTGCAAGGATTTCATAAGGAGTTAGTGCTGGAATTTCTGCAGAATAGTAGCACAATGGTAAAAGTTATAAGCATGATGTTTTCTGAAGAAGTCATGGCCGAAGTCATTGGAATTCCAGTGGAAGGGGTGAAATGGACAGATAAACACATCCTTTTTATACAACGCAATTGAAGTATTCCAGGACCCAGGCGAGCAGCTGGTATGAGCAGGAAAAGGAATTCATCCTTCTGCGTTACAACAACCATAGCAAGAACTGGTAGTCATCATTTAAATATACATTACCTGTGACAACCGACACGATGTGGTAAAGCCCCGACAACTGAAACTTATAGCGATTTTAAAGCAAAGAATTTCAGTTAATTTACTGTTTATCTAAATTCCCTGTTACACAATGTTGCTTAATGGGTAAGGACAACCAAAGACCCACATAGTGTAGTCAACCATCATTGGTTAATTAAATTAATTATCACAAATAGATTGGCCCAACAACAATTAACATGGGACAGTATCATAAATCCTACCTTGGCTCCACCCCGGAAAATGCAGAAATAGAGCAGCAAGGGTCAAGAATCCTAGGCCCAAAGAGAACACTAAAGAGAAAGAATCCCTCTGCACCCTTAGAATCAGCAAGGCCTAGCCACTCTGTGTGAGTGAAAGCCCAATGGCGCATCCCACTCCAAGCAGAGAAAGTCGGACCATCCCCAACACCTCCTCTTAGTCCACAAGACCCTCCTTTGCAAGACTATAAGGAGGAAGTGGCCAGGGTATTGGGAAGCATGGGAATGTTTATTGAAGGTAAAGAATAGCTAGGGAGCATTGAAACACATAATTGTACCCCTGACTGGTCAGTCCCTGTTGACAGCCCTGGTCATGAGCAAACCCAACCATGGACCGATGCCATGGAGGAGCAGAGGGAGTCAATTCCTTCTGTGGAAACACCCCTCGAAGCCGAGGTACATGAAGCCAACAGAAAAGAAACTCAAACAATAGGCACTGATCCAATGGACCCTGCAGTAGAAGGAAACCCTGAAGATGAAAACCTAAGAGATGTTAATCAACTAGGTGGTACTCCCTTTTCAAAGTCCTCTGCGGATGAGTCCTACCAAGGAGAAGACCCCGAAAATGATAATTGATCAGGAGATACCATTGCATTGGGATCTCCTGAAAACTAAATACATGATAACAATGAGTTAGAAGGAGACATTCCACCAAAAGACATAGTTCCAATTGGGAACATCCCTGATGTTGACATAATATAGCCTGTATAGGAAGCAGAAGATAATGTAGCTAAACCATCATCAGATGAAGGCCCTAGAGTAGAAAAATCCTCAGACATAGGCTTAGAAAGATGCTCAGAAAGTACAGAAAACATAAACAAGTAATCATGCAATTGAAACATTGGTTAAAAGAGGCAACCATAACTAGGAAATTGAAAGTGGAAATGGAAACTGCACGAACACAAATAGAACAATGTTCCGGAAAGGATGCTGAGACTCAGACAGAGTTTTGTGTGGTCTATCTGAAAGAAACCTAGATTGAGCCAGCTATGATAGAAGACACTACCATACAAATTGAGGACCCTTGTATCTTTTCATAGGGAACCCAACAGACCACCCCACTGTGGATACTGTTGTCCAAATATATGTTGAAGAAGATGTTCGAGTTGATTATATAATTCAAGAAGTAGTTGAAGTTGTTGTGCGGACTGACCCTACGGAGACCCAGGATGGAGAGGCCCAAATAAATGAGACACCCCTTTACACCCCCTTGGTAAGAGAGGTCTTCATCAAAAAATTACAGAATGAGCTATTGATGGTTCAACAAGAATTGGCTCAACACAAGGAAAAGGTGGTCCCTCTGCATGAACATCAAGGGTTAAGGAAGAAGTTTGAAGCACTTACCAGGACTGAAGATGAGACCTTTGCTCAGTATAAGGCTGAGCAAAATAAGGTCGAAAGATTAAAGTGTCAATTGCAAAAGATAGAGAGCAAATGGAGACTGTCTGCTCTCTTTATTCAAACACCCTATCTTGCCGAGCCCCCGCAACAAACTATGCTTTATTTCTCATGGAAATATAACTCTTGTTAAAATTTAAGGCTACCAAAGCTGGCAAACCGACAAAGATCAAAACCACTCTCGACTTTATCAAATGCTTCAAAGAACAAAATGAGAAGGTTCAATGCCTCCTTTGTGAACTCTATATGCATAATTCTGTTTTAGAAGATGATAGGGACAACCACCCTGGCCCTTTTATAGGAGACATCCAATTTTAGGTATTCCTCTCATTTGCTACAAACTAACTCAAGCAGGCCAAGGCTCACAACACTTTCAGAAAACGTGAGTATGGCATTGACCTATGGGTTAGAGGGGAGCCTACACAACCATTACTCGTATCTGTTAGGCATAAACAGTTTATGCAATGAGCCAAAGTTGTAGGCAAATTAGGGCCACTCCATGATGATATTATTCAGGCCGGAAAGGAATATTTCTAGGACATTAAGGAAGACGCCTTGTCTGCATCAAGGCAGAGGTGGAAAGTCTCCAGTAGCACTATGAGGAGCCGAGAGCCATTTGGATATCAAAACTTCCAAGCTGCCTCTTCTCTTTTCTACAAATATAGTAATATGGTTTTAATGATGGGGCCAGATTGGATAGGATGTCGTTATAGAACTCCAATCATATGGTATCCTCCTGATGAATACCACAGTGACTATAACTTGAAGGATCAAGAGGTAACCTAAGCTTTTTCTGTCCTTAAGCAGAAAAATGGTTTTAGGAAGTACAAGGAGGAAGTATATCCTACTTATTCCCTCACTCAGTTGCATCTAAACTATTCGCTTGCATGAGGACGTTCAACAAGGTAAGCTGGGGAGTATGTTGGGATAGGAAAGAGGTACGATTTCTCTTCGTAAAATGCTTCATTTACCATTCATCCTTATATGATTATCTCTGTTTATATATTAAAATGAGGAAAACATCGGCTAAAGTTAGATGAAAGCATTTGGTGATAGAATAGGCAAATCTAGTACAAGAAACTGATTTTTTGCTATCTTTGTTGGCAGAGATGCAGACTGGGCAAAAGTCGTTCAATTGACAGAACAACATGAGGCCATAAAAGGGAAAAGCTACAGTGTCTTGGGTAGACAAGGAAGCGGGAGATTAGCTCGAACAATGCTATTTTATCACATGATTAGATTATGTATGGTGAAATCTTTAGGATCCCCTAGTCTTGAGGATTTGATTTTATCCAGTTATTCTTTTATGTTATATATAGGGCCAAAAGACAATTAGATACAGTTCAAACTTGGATAACCTGTAATTATTCTTTTTGAAAACATATACGTTGTTATATCAGTGACTCTATAAGCTATTACTTGCAATTAATGAAAGAAGGTTGTATTTGATACATCTTCATATTCTGAGTTTTTATTAAGCAGAGGCTTTTGGCGACTCTGGGCCCAATCATGAGAAGTTATATTGTTCCCTTGTGTTATAGTTTTTATATTTAGTCTTTGCTATTGATTTAATGTTCAATGATTGGTTATTTCATTTGTCATAAAGATTTGTGATATTGATTCATACTGCTGTTCAATTAGATTCAGAGTGAAGCTGTGTGACATACTTAGGTAGCGCTTTGATTGAATGAGTGAATTAGTGTTAATAGAAGATTGATTTTCATTTGAATTAATGTTATCATAGATCCTAAAGATAAGATTGATTAACTTCTATAGATTGCAATATAGATCGTTTGCTATTTAGGAATCCTTTATCGCTAGTTGTTGTTCAATTACCGATTGTTGTTCAATTACCAATTGCTGTTCAATTGGGAATTGTAAGTTGATTTGGGTTGCTATAGATTAACAGTGTTGTTCAATAGTTATAGTTTCTTTCCTTGATTAAGTAAGTTACCCTTAAGTCTATTTGAGCAATTCTAAGTGTGATTCTTATTTGCATTCAGTTTCAATTGTTTTCTGAACAAGTTGCATAGAATTGCATAGTGTGTTAAGAGTATTTCTTCCATAGATAGTTCTTTCTAGAATTTTGTGAATTGAATTGAACTAACCATTAATGATTGCAACAATTCATCATTAGATAACCTCTAGATTCACTGCATATACTGTGTTGGCACTTTTGAGATAAAAAGACTTACCTCGAGTTGACAACTAATGTAAGATTGCCTGTAAAAAGACATCTTAGTGAACCAACAGGTGCAATTCCCATATTTTGTTTGTCGAATAAGTGGACCTAAGAGCCAGGTGTGAAGCTTAGTTTTGTTTGGTTTATGATAATAAGAACACCCAAGATGGTGTTCCCTTTAAGGAGGTGGGGTTTGTGACACCCCTAGTTTACAATTCCCCTGAATTTCATAATAATTTAATAACGTAATGACCTCAAGTATGGGACCACAGATACATGATCTAAGAGGGAAGAGGAAAGATGAACCCAAGTGGGGTTAGTTGGCACCTTAAATTATTTTTAATGAGAAAAAGAAGAGGAATATTCCAAGAGGAATATGAGGAGACCCCTGGGGAAATGATAAAAAGGAGAATGCACAACAATATGGGGTTGGACCTTTTCTTAGTGGAGATCATGATCAAAGTTAGATTAAGCTATGAGATGAGGGAATGAGATTTTCCCAGAGAGAAATAAGTGTGACTAATGGGAATGGAATGTAGTTCTTTATATGGGCTAATAAACCACTCGTGGAGTGCTTCACACAACTAATAAACCACATAGGGTGCTTGACTAACTGAAAAACGACACACTATCATAATTTCCCATCCTCTATGTTTTGAAGAAGAATTTCTACACAAGGATGCTGAGAAAGAAATTCCCCTTAGATCATGGATCTGGCTCGGGGGTCACTGCAATAAATAATCTTGGCTATAGTAGGTCTATGGTTGGATGGAAAATCGAAGTCCCATTTTCTAATGCATTCTTTTATAAATTGTAAATGAAAAAGATCAGAGTTGAAAGTTGTGAATTTGAAGAAAATCCTTTGTAAAATATTGCATGATATTGTTGCATGAGTCTTTCTATTGGAAATACTTGAATATTGTTATGAATTTTTTTATGATCCTTTTCCATGCAACTATGTGAATCGTTAATAGTTCATTGTGATTAGAATGGGAAATTATGATGAATATGTGCTTTGATGCTATAGTGTTTCACTAACATTCTTGATGGAGGAAATACACAGGTACGACTATATTTACGAGTGTCATTTGCACTGAGTAGCATCTTTGTGTGTGGTATGAGAATTGGACTCTCATCATGTGGTCTTCGACCTATGTTAATGTTCTTTTATGCTCACTATGTGGCTCTTGTCTAAAAATTAAATACTTGTAAGGCTAGAGAAAATGTTTATTTATGCATCTGCATATATGGTTTATATTTGTAGTAGGAATATAAAGAGGGATTCCCTTGTTATTTCATGGAATGTTGATGTTCTAGTGGTCTTCTTGGCACCACATGCCTTCCACCTACTGTTACAAGTTTGCTATGCTTAATTATTTTCTGAAGGGAACCTGTAGAACTCTAAGAGTTTGAATGGACAAATCCTTGGTCTGTATAGACAACTCCCTATGTCGTGTTTTGTATTTCTATCATCAAGAACCCTAAGAAGGTATTCTTGTTAGAAGCTCAAGAGGGATAGCACTATGCATGCTTCTTTAGATTTTGAGGGCATGAACCAGATTTTGTTGCAAGTCCACACTCTTATTGAATCCACCATGGTCAAATCCCATTTTTAATGGAACAGGCACATAACTTTTACTTAGCCCCTTCAAACCTCATCCATGGTCGCAGTGGTATTTATCAAAATGAGTATGGGTTGGTTCCAAGGCAGGATCACTAAGTCATATGACTACAAGACATGCACATGCAGGGAGTTTGCATAAGGGTTGGCATAGAATTAGAAAGAGAGATCAATGGACGAGATTGATTGGGAGAGATTGATCGTCGAAGGGAGACTTAGGATGACGTCATCCTGGAGGTCTTGTTTTCTGATGCATGAAGCCAAGTGCTCGTTAATGAATTGATGAGGTAATGGGGCTGGGGTGGCCGAACACAATATCAATCCCAAAGGTTTTTCCCCAGATGAATGAAGTGGGAGCACCAGAGGTTTTGTTCCTAAATTAATGAAGCGAGTGCACCAGAGGCTATTCCCCATATGAATGAAGTGAGTGCACTGAAGGTTATTCCCAAGATGAATGAAGTGGGTGCACCCAAGTTTATTTCCCAGGATGAATGAAGAGGGAGAACCAAAGGTCTCATTCCTAGATGAATTAAGTAGAAACACCAGAATTTAATCCCCAAAAATTTGGAGTGGGGTGCATCAGAAGTTACTCCCCATACATTTGCAGTGGGTTGCACTAGAGGATACTCCCCGGACGTTTGAATCAGGTGCACCAGAGGTTACTCCCCGGCTGTATGAAGCAGAGCTTCCTAGAAGCATAATTCAGGGTCGTGGAACCTAAACCCATGAATGGGTCAACATCCAATCATTACTTTCCAAGTGGTGCTAGGATATTAACTAGGTGGGTATAGCTACATGGTTGCCATGTGGCCAAGATATTGATGTGGCACTCCCTAATTCACTAGAATTGTAATGGTCATATATCTTGATTTGAAGGATGGATTGAGGTAAATTTTTATATCACTAGAGTCATCTTGACGAGGCAAACACAATGGTGATGTCAAACAAGGGTCTAAGTGAGTTGAAAGGATCAAAATTTTAGACCCCATTTCCATAATGACACCCTGGATATTAGGTTAGCATAGTAACCACCTCCTCTTAAGTTATGTTATGATGAGGATTAGGAGGGGGTGTGTTGTAAAAGAATTGATATCTCTTCAATGATGGGAGATCTTATGTCCCAT
The DNA here is from genome assembly GCA_000404065.3 of Pinus taeda. Lineage (NCBI taxonomy): Eukaryota > Viridiplantae > Streptophyta > Pinopsida > Pinales > Pinaceae > Pinus > Pinus taeda. The sequence continues at coordinate 43,251 of APFE030958251.1, forward strand.
AGAGGTAAGCTAGAATGTTGGCCCTCTATTTGTGAAAGTGTAAGTTGAAAGTGTGATGTTGGTAGTTTGCAGTCCAAAGGAGTGAGAGCATTTCATCTTAATTGGACCAAGTTGAGAAGAATGTTATACTGTGCATCCCTCGAAAATCATAAAGTTTGAGACCACCTTGGTATGAGTTGTAAACCTTATATTTGATGAGGTTTTCTCATGATTAACCGAATAGTTGTCAATAAGATCTAGATCTAGAATGGTCCAATTTATGTACTAAAAGTTCACATCATAAGGTCAATACAATGAGTTAAGAGAATAGCTTAAGGACTTTTCTACCATTTTCCTGTCTTGTCTTTCTTGCTCCAATTCTTAACATTGAATTGTAGCTATGGTTAAAAGATCCATTACTTTGATATGGTGAATTAAACCTACATTACAAGAGGATCCAATAATCTTCAAGAAGGCATAGAATACCATAAATTCAATTTGTCTATTATAGATGAGATCTAGTTAATATGAGTGAGATTTGGTTGATAATTCAATCTTCTATTTCAAATAAATTATCAAATCCACACTTCTTGAAACCTCAAGTGTAATAAATTTATCCATTTCAAGTGTCTTATTGAAATACATCTCTCTACAAGGCTTGGAAAATTAGAAATGGATCAAAATTATAAAAGCGAAAGGTGGCAAGTGCAAGATCTTGAATTACATTAGCATTGATTCAACAATATATTAGACAAAATCTATAGTTTTGATTGTATTTTGTAAGGATCCATAAATACCATATGGAAAAGACATTGAATACGTTCATATTTTAGCATTGAGTGATTATGGGCATTGATCTGATAAAAAAATATGAAAACATTTTGAGTTTATAGGATTGTTTTACTACAAGTTGGGTATTTTCATTAAAGAATTTGGAAAAGAGTAAAATTGATTGGCTTATAGCAATCCAAAATTTTCTTTTCTCGTTGCCATCTATTTTACTCTTTCAAAATAAAATAAAATAAACTTGTGTGATGTACAATCACTTTTGGACGTACCTTACCACTTTTTGAAATCACTTTGATCATTATTCCCATGGACCAACAAATGAGAATCATATAGGGCACATTCTCTTTGGATATAAAAGAATCTCGAACACATCTATAATACAAACAAAACTACGAGATATGAAATTAGTGTTGTAATATATGGGAAATTTTGAATTATTTTCCTGTACAAACTTCCTAAATACTTTGTGCAGACTTATAGTCTTTCCAACGCACCCGACATTTTTTAATTTCTGGAGAAGCAAAGACTAGCCTCTTCCTCTATGAGCATGATATTTTCCCAAAAGAGACCACATTTAAGTGTTTTAGGACTATGTGGACTGAACGTGTGACCTTCATCCCATGTCTAAAATCATTGTAGTTACTTTGCATTAGTGATCCTAGAGCTAGGGTCCCACATGAAATCCTGAATAATTAATTTATTTTACGTTCTCCACATCCAATGATCTGTTGTTCATTGGTAGACCACTTAATATCATCAATCCTTCTAGAGAGATCTTTGTACTCATATTTTAGAGTAAGATCTGAACCTTATCCAAATTTTCAACCTATGCCAAAAGTGTTTGTGGATGCAACCTACTCTCCATTTGATGAGAAACAAGCCACAATTACAAGAATTGTGGCCTAGAATTTTGGAAGTTACAAAACACATGTCCACAAAGAGAAAGCCACACATCCATTGAAATATTATGCTCGTTGATTGATCAAATGCACTGGAATCCAATTGATAGAGAAACAATGATTCCCATATTTCTTGAGAGGACAAACAATGAGTAGGAGATTTTAGATTTGGATTTTTTTTCTACACCAACAAAACACATACATGCCCCATGCACAACAATTTATCTCTAACTTGTATGAATTTGAATCTAATTTCACACATAGAATTTGATCTCAATGTTCTATGTTAAGACATCCAGTGATCAAGCTCTAACGATCTAATTCATCCATCCAGAAACCTTTGTGTGTCTTTAGCTAGAAACAAAGACTATCATGCACAAAAGTTAGAATCTTATTAGAGATACTCTTCTTTTATGTTTTGCTGATTTTAGATTTGTTGGTCCCTAAATCCTCGAGTGGTGAAGTCTAAAAGCCTGATTATGGTGATTAGAACTAAGCAAGCAAAATCTTAGATGGATTTTAAAACATGAGAAGTAAATCACAACATTTTCAAGAATATCTTCGACAAATATTGAACAAACCATGAAAATAAGAAGGCGCACACATTTTCATGTTGGGTTGGTTAATACATGATTAAAAATTTTCTAGATATATAATATATTTACAATAAAACAAGTGAGAAGAAAAATCAAAGGATGCCATAAAACAAGGTATTGAAAGTTGGTTTGAATGGTTTTCAATTAGTATAAGTATTACATTATGGAAATTTGAAAGGAAAACTTGTTTTTTCTAAGGGGACTTGAGAACTAAGCATATTTTTTTTTTCAATGCCTTGATAATTGTATTCAATTTAGTGGTTGATAGAATTTTCATATGTTCTAAAAAGGTTTATACATGTTTATATTCATTTCCAAAAAAGAAGTCTAGTTGGAGACTTCATGTACTTCATTTTTAAATCATAAAATTGTTTTGTGGTAGGCATATCCTAAATCACCCCCAAATGGAATAAGGGGGTCCAAGGATAATTGTTCTTATGTGCAGTTATGTAAACTATTTCAAGGAAATAAGGTATTTTTCAAAGTAAAAAATCAACGATAACCTACTTGAAATTGAGTAAGGAGGTCACATAAGTCAAACATTATCAAAATCACACTTTAAGGTGCATGAATGATACTACCTGATACCGTAAAGTGACATAAATTCAAGAAATCATGACACATAAGAAGATAATCAAACAAAAAATTAAAAGTGAGTGTGACAAGTGTCCATGAGAAAATTTGGGTAACACAAGAAAACATTCACAAAATGCCTTTCAGGAAATGAAGAATTTGCAAGAGTGCAACATGAATTACAAAATTAAATTAAAGCACTCGAGTGGAATTTACATAAAATAAAAAACGTAATTGATGACATGGTTGATAAAGTACATTCAATGAATGATATTCAAAGTCAAATAGATATGAATGATGATTTGATTGGTGTAGTTCAAAGAAAATTAAGAGAAGAGAAAAGATCAAATTGATGACATGCTTGACGCAACATCTACAACTAAGTTTGATGCAGTTTGTGACATAGAAGAGCTCATCCAAAAAGCCAATGGAATTTGTGATACAAATGGACTCATACAAAATTTTGATGTAAGTTGTGCCACAAAGAAACTACTAGAGAAGATTGAAGCAACATACTATACATAAGACCTTATCCAAAATTTTGGTGTAGCATGTAAAACAAATGAAATATTGCAAAAGGATGATGCAACTTGTGACAACAAGACATAATAAAAGAAATAGATGCTCATTATGATACAAAAGACCTAATGAATATGGAATCATGCAGTAAATTAAGGAAGGAAACAATGATTGAAGATGAGTCACAAGCACAAAAAGGTAGAAATATTAGTAGTAAAAGCAAAATACAAGAAGCAAAAGAACAAGCATGTTATTTTTAGGATGTTTTTCAAAGCTTTGGGAGAGTTATCATTCAATATAAATTGAAAGGATTGGGATAGGACAAAGGAAACAACTTTCAGATTCTATATTACTCAAAAATATTTCAATTTGTGAGCGCAATATTTCTTAAATATGTCGAAAATATTTGCAGTAAGAACCAACATTGTCAAAGAGTTGGTCACATTGAGAGTTAGTGTTTTGATCTCCACCCTTGTCTTCATTGTGGGAAGAGAAATAACCTATCAGAAAAGGAGCAAGTTAAAAATATAGTTCACAATGGATGGATAAATTCTTGTAGATGGAATCTACAAGTAAAGAAGTTGCACAAGTCTTACTGCCTAGTCAAGACACAAAAAATTAAAGAAATGGAGAAAGAAAAAAACTATCAAACAATTATTTCAGGGATTTTAGCCATGACCTTTTTATGTTTTATAAAGTCAAATATGGTACTCTCCACACTTCAAAGGGGGGAGCACAATGATAAAAAGAAACTCTCCTGCAAGTTTAAGGTTAGAAATAACTTGATGAAGTGAACATGGTTAGTGGTAATGTAGAAGCCACCACATTTTTCAAATCAAATTGGTTAGTGGTCATCCAAAACCACCACATTTTTCAAGTGAAGATGGTTATTGGTAAACTAGAAACCAACATATTATTCAAATCAAATTGGTTAGTGGTCATCCAAAACCACCACATTTCTCAAGTCAAAATGGTTAGTGGTCAACCATAAACCACTATTATCTACGAAATATGGTTAGTAGTCAACCTTAAACCACTAGTATCAATGGAATATGGTTAGTGTTCAACCAAAAGAACCACCAAATGAAGTGAATATGGTTAGTAGTCAATTAACAAAGCATTCACATAAAGAATATAAAGCTCTAGCTTGGATCCTTTCAAAAACCTTCTGACCTTGCACTTGATAGGGAGGAATATCAAATGTCAATGATGATCGTCAAGCTTCAAGTTTCAAAGTCTTGTTAGTCAATAAAAAATTCCATCAACATTTGGGAATTCTAGCACGGTAACTAGTCTCCTGAAAATAAATGACAATAATAAAGAAGGGGAATGTGCAAACATGACAATTGTTCACTTCCAGATGAATTGGCAATTTTTCATGTATGTCTCCCTCAAAGCTCAGTTTAATAGTTTTAGATTGAATACAATAAAAGTTATTTGTATAATTATTCTAACTTGCGATTAAGGAAGGTATGTTATATTATGAGTCTCTAGAAAATCATAAAATTCAAGATTATTGTGGTATGAGTTGAAAACCTTATATTTAATGAGGTGTTGTCATGGTCCATTGATGGGTTGTTAGTGGATATAGATCTAGAATGATTCAACTGATGTACTATAAATTCATATCAGGGGATCACTATAATGAGTTAAGAGATTGACTTAAGGTCATTTTTACTATTTTCTTGTCTTGCCTCATTTTCTCTAGTTCTTAACAATATGGCCATTAGCCATTTTATGTCTTTCCATTATGGAGATGTCATGTTGAAGGCAATGTTTAGGATGCTTCCATAGGCTGGAAAATATTTTTGAGCCATTAAAAAATCTTTGGGAAAGGTTTATGCTATATCAGGTTTTATTTTAGTCCTCTGAAGCCAACTTGGGATCTTAGCATAAGTTTAAAAATATCAAGATTACTATCATGAATTTTGGAAATTTGGGGATTGAAGGATGTGGTTGTAGCCCTTAGTTATATGGTCTAAAGGGGGTCATGTAATGCCACCTCCCACATTACCCACTTTCATTGGCTTGTCAGGGTAAACATGAGCGGAGGGCTACTATGAGATGAATCAACCTCCTTAGTACAATTAAGGAAGTGGAATCGACAACTTGAAACTTTACTAACTACCCTCAGTTACTATAGGATCCCTAGGAGCTAAACAACCACTCCATGTGCCCAGAACCTGAGATAAATTTCCTTTTGAATGATCTAGAGCCTCGATCGCTTGCACAACAAGCAAATACAATGACTATAAGCCTCTAGTTACATCGATAAACTTGCTTCCCAGCAACTGCAGTCTAAATGACCTAGTTCTATGCATGCGACCTTGAGATCTGAGCCACTTTTTTCAGGGTTAAGATATAGACCTCTTCCCTTAACTTGATATAAATTTCAGAAATGATAAATGACACCAAGAAAAAGGTTTTAATACAAAAAATAGATAAGGACTTGACCTAACAAAGTCCAACCATGACAGTCATTCAGTCAAACACATAGTGAACATGAAATCTACATGTCATGAATGCATATCTAAATAAAGAGATATGAAACTTATCTAAGAATCACCAAGAAGGTATAATTCCCTCTCAAATAGCTACCATAACATGTATTAGGTCATGTATTCAATAACCATTCATCTGCCAAACAAACATGATAAGGGCCATGATTAGAATTTGTCATAAAACCATGCTTATAACCAAAATAATAACAATTGTAGAACATAACCATCAAAGGCACATCATAATAAGTACATTTAATCATAAAATATAGGTGGAAATTAGCTCTTATTAACATATGAAAATTCCAACCAAGTTAGGTACTTCCACGTACCACCTGACCATAGATTGGGCCTAACCAAATATTTCTTTTAGCAAATCACCCCCGTTCCATATCCAAATCATGAATGTGGGAGCTCACTGGATAAACCAATCCATAAATAACCAAGGGAGTACAGAGGTTAAACCACCTCCAAACTCACCCTAACGTGATCTCACTTAAACCGGTCCTGAGATCACAAAACCAAACCAAGCTTGGAGGCCTCAGAATTCCTTCACCATCTCTTGAATTTTCCTGTCTCCACCCACCTATTGAGAGCTTCCTCGAAAAAACCATCTCCACCCCAACACTTGGGATTTTCCTGAGACCACATCACCCAAATCCAAAACCTTCTAGCAATCCAAAGTTGAACCAAGAATGAATCCCATCACACCATGGTTATCTAGAAATGGAAAGGCAAGGTTGAAACCACTATCAAACTTGGAAAAACCCATGCCAATGACAACAAATGAAACAAATACACACATGCATGCCAAAACCAGCTAGGAAATCATACATGCAACCTGTTACCCGAAATTATTCTCGTTGAAGTCGCTTGATCCAACTTTTCCTTGCTTGATACTTTCTCTCCTTTGCTTTATTATCCTTCCTTCTCTTTTCTTGACCTTCCTTTTCTTGTTTTCTTTCCTTCTCCTCTTGGTGCTCTTTTTCCTTTCTGAAACCAATTCCAAAACTCAACTGAAAATAGGCCCCAAACTGACTCTCTGATGCCTTTTTATTATTGATTTCTCTAATTTCTTGATTTTTCCTTCAATTTCCTCCTCACATGCAATCTGTGACTTTTTACCTTCCTTTTCTCCTAATTTCCATTATCTTCATCAATAAAATGTTGATAATTCCTTTTTTCCTTTTCAAATCCTTTTCCAATGCCTTTTCCAATTTCCCTTTATCCATAATAAATAACAAGTGACTCCCACAAGGATATTTTGCCCAACTTTCAGCTTCGAATACATGTCCCATGACCTTGGTCTTATTTTTTCCTTTATTAACTTTATTACATGAACTTTTAACCTAAGGTTACTACAGGTCATGAAAAAGAGCTTAGCTAAACAAAGCTAAGTTCCAATGGATGGTATGTAAGTTTGTTTATTGGGTGTCAATAATACATTGAACAACTATATTACAAATCCTCGATACTAATAGATCCCAAATATATATTGATTAATGGACACAATTATTGTTGGTTGGTGTTCATTAATTAGATCAGGAAAGTGTCATGAAGTGAAATTTTTGTTTTTTCTCAATGGTCGAAGGCTTGATGGCCCAATGTCCCAGTGGATAGAATTTTAGTTGACGAAAAAAATTGGAGTTGTGATAGTTGACGATCCATTGTCAAATTGAGTGAGATTTGTTGAAGACTCTTTTAGTCTTTCCCCAATGATTCGATTAATAGGAAATTTTGTTAACTGATAGAGAAATTACCATCAAGTAACTATTGGTTTATCAATTTTTTTAATGATGAGGTATTGGGTGTTAGAATATTGTGATGTAGGGTATCAATTTATCAAGGTATAAACTTTCGATATATCCAGAGATCGAGATACCGATTATTGGGTTTTCCTCTTAATATTGATGGAACTTGATATTGCCTTAACATGGCATGCAAACATGGAAAGTCAATGTGGTGAGATGATGTGGCATGGTGTTGTATGATGGTGACATGTGGGAAAAAGGACCCCCATTTGTATAGCATGTGGTAATGTTATGGATGTTAACGTGGCACTTGGAAATAGACTTGTAAATTAATAAGCATAACTTTGTGTCCAAAGTTCAGTTTTGGATGAAATTTACCCAGTCCCTTAATGCCCAATTAAGGATATAAGTTACTTGAAGTTAAAATTTTAAAATCCATTTATATTGTAATATACCTGCCATTTCTATGTTATCCTATTATAATTATACTCTTCAAGAATATAAGTCTACATTCCCATTGACCAATTTTGCTAGTTATTTTATGTAATTTTGTCACAATAAATTCTTTATTTGAGTCCTAATGGTGAGGTTCACTAGTCTACACATAAATGGTGAAGAAAGATGGACAAGGAAGAAAATTTCGGCTATGTGGAGGACCCATGTGAAATATATATTTTTAGATACAATATTGTGTATTAGATTAGGCACAAACCTTCTCCTACATTCTTGTCTCCTCAAAGGACCTTGTACCTCGCTATTGATAATTGAAGACATGACAAGGGTATCATTTCTAGAACCAAGGCCTTAGAGGCATGTAATTCCATGTTACCACCCACCCCCCATGCAAGGAATCATATCTTTGGGGAACTGCTTTCCTTGGTAATGAACTCTAGTGGATGGATGGGTTAGTTAAGCCATACAAACACACAATTATGTCAATGCAATGAAAATATGACATGATCCGCATGAAGGAGACTTTGCATCATTGGCACATGCAAGGTATAAATCTTGCATTCAAGTTGATATTCAAGTTTCCATCATTGTTAAACCTAACTTAGAATTCCCTGAATGTTCATATGGTAGGAAAAATTTCTTTATGGAAAAGGTAGCATTAATTTGAGAAATATTTGCAAGAAATTAAAATTATCTCCACATCTTAGAAGAGAGGGTCTCTCCTTTGAATAACATGCTAGAAAGCTAGTGTATGGAGATAGGTCTTCAACTTCTATAAATCATGGCACTAGGGAAAAGAAGAAGAATATAAATCTAAGCATGAAAATAATGCAATTGGTGGTGGGAGAGAATATCATGTTTAGTTGAAAACCCTAGTTGAAGAAAATATATAGTTGGTAGATTTTGAGGAAGGATAATGGTGGAGGAGAACTCTAAGACAATAGGTTGGGAAGTATGGTCAAGTATCCTTGGTTAGTTATAATTTTTCCATATTCCCTCACAGAGGTTGGATGACTTTTGTTTTCAGGAGGGAGGAGGAAGTGACAAAAATTAAGGAAGGTATTTGATGAATCGTCACATTTCTTATTCAAACATTGTACACCTAAATTGATTCAAGGTCATACAATATCAGGTTTGTCCCTCTCTAGGTTACTTTTGTCACTTCCACTAAAATTGTGGAATAAGAAATGTTAAACGAAATTAGTAATTGCATAGGTGTCCTTTTAGAATTTGTTGGGTAGCGGAGGTCCCGCGTAATAGTTTTGGGGGCTTAGAGCCTATAAATTAGGATAAAAATATTGTAAAAATTCTGAAATATGCAGAGTGTGAAATGTAATAGATTGAGTCAAAGGGTTGTCCACCCAAGAAATAATATAGAAGAATAGGAAGTAAGTCAGCTTGCCCATGGTCTGCGGACCATGGGAAGGTATAAATAGAGTGAGGCTCTATGGGTAGAAAGTAGTTTTTATATGTATTTGGATCTAAACTGTAATGGGTTTTGGAGGAACGAAGTCTTGAAGCGTCTGTAAGTCTTATTCAAGGGTGCTGGTAGGTAGATAGAGGCTCTACATCTGTGTGCGTAGAGGCCTAGTAGAGTCCGTAGCTATGTGCACGGACCCCTGCAGTTGAGTGCGCGGGTGGATCTGGATGTATTGGTGAAGAAAGTAAATAAAGACAAGTTGATTCTAAAATTCTGTGTTAAATATGAATTTTTGAGGATCTGGCTAATTTATGGTTGATATAACTAATTGATCTCTGCGTGAATACTTAAGTTATAAGTCTATGTGAATCTGCATCTTTTCTAGGTGTGCGAACTAGCTATTTCTGTTAAATGTTTGCTTAAAGACCATAAAGGTTAGATCTAATCTATAAACAACACATTAATAAGAATTAAGGGTTTTCTTGGGTCCAGATATACACAGAGCATAGTGGTGCGAAGCCACAGAATGGTGCGCGAACCCTCCAGACCACATCAAGATATTCCAAGGGTGGGGAAACTCGGGGAGGAATGGGGCCAGGAAGGGGTCGCGACCAGCTCATATGTTACAAATGCGAAGGACCAGGTCACTACGCGCGGGACTGTACTAACCCGACTAGAATATTGTGCCCTTACTGTGAGCAATTCGATCATGAACTAATAGATTTCCCCACACTAATAGCACAAATTCGTGAGAAAAGGACAACACAACCTACGACGACACAGAACATCAAGATGATGAGATCTGAACCGCGCGAAGAAGATCCCAACCTAAATATGGTCCTCAGAAGTGGCATGGTCACAGGAGAAGACAAGGGGGAACCAACCAAGGAGGACGTAGGAATTTGCAAGGAGACAGTTCTTAAAGCTAGGGAGAGCTTCGCAGCGGTCTCTACCCCAGGTAGTAGGGACCAATCTGAGCTAAGGGATCCCTTGATGCTGACTACCTTTTTAGAGACATGCATGAAATTGCTTCGTGATAATAGAGCAGTTAAGGGCTTGCAAGAATTGATAAATAGGTGCGCAGGGTCAAGTGAACCTTGTGTGATCCAAAAATTGGGAAAACATGCATCGCAAACTGGGTGGGAAATGTGGTTAACAGCACAAATTGTTGATTATGAGATGGATCAAATCATTCTGGACCTGGGCTTAAATGCAAATGTACTACCTGGATAGACGTGGGAGTGCATGGGCAAGCCCAAGCTGCAATGGTCTCCTAGTCAATTGAGGATGGTGAATCAACAAAAGATCTTGCCCATTGGAAGACTTCAAGGGATTACGGCAGATATAAAAGGCGCGAAAACCCAAACATACTTTGAGGTAATCGAAATTGTGGATGAAAGTAGTCCTTACCATGTGTTATTAGGAATAGACTGGGCCACTGACATGAATGGAGTTATTAATTTAAAGAAGCGGAAAATGATCTTTGAGAAGAGGTCGCTCCGCGTAGTCATTCCGTTAGACCAGGCTGAAGGACAGCATTACAATGAACCCGTGCGTGACAAAGGAAGTAATGATGAATTAGATTGTATTTACAAAATCACTACACGACATCAAGTGAGGGATAATCTGACGATGGAAGGAAGAATATCATGGGAGCATGCAGACTCTTGCACCAAAGGTTCAGACAAAGAAGAGGAGCGATGGCATAACCGGATGAATGAGGTAACCACATTAAACTGCAATATGGTGACTAAATCGTTGTGTTGCATTAAAGCTCAGGATCATGAACTACCAATGTATGATGGGTTAACATTAGTCGATGAATTCTTGATCAAATTTGAAAGCACAGTACTAGAGCACTAGCGGTTCAATGCATTGAAATGGGCATTGCACGTGACGCTTGTGTGTTGGTGGGGCACACATGAAGGAACCTTCAAAAATTGGCACGATTGTAGGTGCATGATACAAATACGATTTGGGAGACCGGAACTACGCATAACAGAGAAATACGATGGACATGATGATCCGCGCATGCACCTAACCAGATGGGTCCAAGCTTATGGAGAAGAGCCTCAACAGGAGTGGGTACAATTATTTTATGATACCCAAGATGTCATCCCAAGGAATTGGTGTACTGAAATAGAGCGTTGACATGGCACAGGCGAATGGGATATCTTGTGCGAAGGGTTTCTGTCAACTTTCATCTTTGAGGATCAATGGATGGATACTGTGGACGACGCGTTGCAGGTGGTAAAAGGCCACTATCTTCAAAATACCATCGGAACCAGAAGAAATCGTGTAGCCGGACTAGTAACGACAGTTGAGCCGGACCCTGGAATGTTACAATGTGTAGGTAGAAGATGATGAGGACGATCCTAGAAACATCAGTATCCTAGAAATAGAGGGGATTCGTGAGGTGCGCGAACCAACAATCAAGGATCCAGACATCACCACGCCACTAAAAATGAAACAAGTAAACATCGAAACAGAGGAAGAGCCGAAGTATGCAACGCTGGGAGACTATTGGGACAATGCCACAGTGGAAACGGTGGTTGAGTTTCTTCGATAATAACAAGACTTGTTCCCTACAAAAATCACGGAGTTAAAAGGAATCCTCGGTGACCTGGGAATGATGAAGATAACCCTGAAGCCAGATGCGAAGCTAGTTAAGTAGTGCCCTTATGTGTTGAATCCAAAATACAAAGCGAAGGTCTACGAAGAGTTGGATATGATGCTTGCAGCAGGAATAATTGAACTGGTAGAAGAGTCTGACTGGGTAAGTCCTATGGTTGTGCAGTAGAAGAAACAAAAGGGTGAAATTAGCATTTTTCTTGATCTCAGAAAGCTTAATGATGCATGTGTCAACGATCCCTTTCTGACACCATTTACAAATGAAGTACTGGAGAATGTGGGAGGACAGGAAGCCTACTCCTTCACAGACAGATTCTTGGGGTACCACCAAATCAAGATCGTGCTAGAGGACAGAAGTAAGACAATTTTTTCCACTGAATGGGGATGTTTTCAGTATATGGTGATGCCCTTTGGACTCAAGAACGCGTCGACGATATTCTCTCGCGTCGTGGTAGCTACATTCAAGGAATTTATACACAAGTTCTTAGAGGTATATCTTGATGATTGGACCATCTTTAGGCTAGTTAAGAAACATACCACGAGCTTATGATTAATGTTGGATACTTGCTAGCAGCAACAGATTGCGCTCAATCTGAAGAAGTGTACTTTCCTCATCCCCTTCGGGAACTTTCTCAGTCATGCGGTTTGTAAGCAAGGCCTGATGGTGGATTTGGTGAAGAGAATTGTCATACTCAATCTGCAAGCACTGCTAAGCATCAAACAACTACGCACCACACTGGGATACACTAGTTACTACCAGAAGTTCATAAAAAGCTATGCACAGATCATGACACCAATGGAACAGTTGTCGAAGAAGGATGCTACTTATTGCTGGAATGAGAAATGCAACAGAAGCCTAGAAACACTTAAGGAAAGGATGGCATCAGCCCCTATATTGGTCTTTCTGAAATGGGACATCAAATTTCATGTGCACATTAACACGTCATGTATCGCATTGGGCGCGGTACTCACTCAAGAAGGAGCAGATGGAACTGGTCATCCGATTGTGTTCGCAAGTCGATGATTGTCGCTGAGAAGAACTACTCCACTACCGAGCAAGAAGGATTGGAGATGGTATACGTGCTCTAGAAATACTGCCACTATCTGCTTGGAGGAAACTTTAAGATGTATGCTGACCACTTAGTGCTAAAATACCTAATGAATAAGCTTGTGTTAGGGGGGCGCATTTGTCGATGGCTATTATTATTTCAAGAATATGACTTCGAAGTCGTCGTAAAGCCATGACATCTAAATGTAGGCCTAGACCACCTATCTCAAATTGAGAATGGCGAAGAGCCCACAAACTTGGAGGAAGGACTACTGGATGGATAGCTATATGTAGTGCGTGTCGCAGATGGCCATGTTGAGGACATAATCCACTTCTTAACCACAGGAACCGTGCTGCAAGGATATTTCGTTTAGCAGAAGAAAGAATTGGTGATATGCGTAGTAGACTTTACTGTTATTGCAGGACACCTCTACAAAATGGGCAATGACGAAATATTATGCAAATATGTACTTGAATTCGAGCGAGGACAGATCCTGGCCGAAGCACATGGAGGGGTTGCTAGAGGACATTATGCGGGTTGTGCCACTGCACAAAATATATTCGTGCAGGACTATGGTGGCAAAATCTACATCAAGACTCGAAAGCATACTGTTGGGCTTGCGCCGTGTGTCAACAGATTGGGAAACCATCGCGAAGGGATGAAATGCTGCTCAATCTAGAGATGACGCTGCAACCATTTGAGAAGTGAGAAATCGACTTCGTGGGACCTATTGCACCTCAAGGGAATATGGGTGCACGCTATATCATCACCACAATAGAATATTTGACCCCATGGGCAGAAGCACAGCCGGTTAAGGACTGCACAGCTGCTACAGCAGTGAAATTTTTGTTCAAAAACATGTTGACACGTTTTGGATGTCCCAAAATTCTAATAAACAACCGAGGAAATCACTTTCTAAATGAAACGATCAGCGCACTCACTAAGGAATTCCAGATCTATCATCAACAGAGTACGCCATACCATCTGCAAGCAAATGGGGCCATCGAAGCGTTCAAAAAAATTTTGGAGATTGCGTTGACTAAGGTCTGTAATGTGGAGCGAAATGATTGGGACTTACACATCCCTGTTGTGCTATGGGTTTACCAAACACCATGCAAGAAGTTGATGGGCTAGACACCATTCTAGTTAGTCTATGGTAAGGAAGACATTATGCCCATGGAATATATTGTACCCAATTTGCGAATTGCGGCAATAATGAGCATGGCCGATCGTGGGGCTTTGGAGGAATGACTTGCGCAACTGGAGGAACTTGAGGAGGAACGGTTTTTGGCCGAATTCCATCAACAAGTACAAAAACAACGAGAAAAAAATGTGGCATGATCGCCATATCAAGGTGCGTGCTTTCAAGGAGAATGATCTAGTATTACTATATGATAACAAGTTCGAGAAATTCCCTAGAAAGCTCCGAATGCATAGGTTGGGTCCCTATGTAGTCAAAGAAGTTATATATGGAGGCGCAGTCCAGCTTGCTAAGCTCAATGGAGACCCCTTCCCAGGAAGAGTGAATGGACTTCGCCTGAAGCTCTACACGAGTGTGTCAACCGCTTGAATAACTGACCAAAGGGCTATATCACCACTCCAGCTAGTTGAAAGAGAGCGTGGGACGATAAAGCAATCTGGGGGGAAGCTGCGCGACCACCGGGGTGCACATGGATATGATCTATCACAAGGGTCATGGTTGCGCAGAACGGGATGCGCTGTTACGCTGTCAAGTAGAGAGGTGACCGTTGCTATCACTATTCATGACAATATGTCTGAGTTATTGTAAATGGGAGCGAGCGGAGTGCAATTAAGAGACAAGGTACGAATTGGATCTGGAATGAATTGCTGCAGGCTCAATATAAGGACACCGGAAAAGGTAGGAGCCAACGAATTTTGATTTTAAAACACTTATGAATCAGAGGGAGCCCTTCAGCAAACAAGCGACGCTTCTAAGAAATTTAAGCTAGCCACGATGGAACTCTTTATTTTTTGTGCTCAAGAAGTGAGGCCAAATGTTGTGATATGGCCACCGATGCCAGGTTTTTTGAAGAATATGATGTGGAAAGCTACAGACACCACGCAGAGTTCAACATTGATCGAGGGGGGGTTGTGTAGAAAGTTTATATACACGAAACCTTGCCCATGGGCTGGTCGACGAACCATAAAGGATAAAGGAAAAGCTGTGAATATGAAGCCAATTGGAGGAATTGCAGTTAACAAGTCATCTCTGGTTTATCTTGAAGATTGGGATCTTGCGGACCACAACAATGGTCTTGCAAAATTGCAACACAAGCTGCAGTAGGTAGTGTGAAGAGAAGATATGAATGCAGAAATCGGTTGTGTTGGTATGAGGTGAACCCGTATGCGGTACCCTAGCTAGAGCTAAAAATCGTACGAGAAGGTGTTCTGTGTTAACTGAGTAGAGCAGAATGAGCATTATCGGTTGGGAGACTTGGTAGAAACCATGAAGCAAGAATGGGAAGCAGCATTGCAGGAGACGAAGAAGGAGCAACAGAATGAAGGACGTCACTCACGGGGAGGTGAACTGCGAAGCCTAGGCAGTGCGTCTCACTGCAACGACGAGTGACTCTGGATGAGTCACAATGATTGTGTTGGGGACCTGTTGGGTAGCGGAGGTCCCGTGTAACAGTTTTCGGGGCTTAGAGCCTATAAATAAGGATAAAAATTAGTGAGTGCTGGAACCAGGTTTCCGCACCCATGGGATGTCTTGATGTGGTCTGGAGGGTTTGCGCACCGTTCTGTGGCTTCGCACCACTCTGCTCCACATAGATATGAAGCCAGGAAAACCATTAATTATTATTAATGCGTTGTTTATAGATTAGATCTACCTTTTATGGTCTTTAAATAAACATTTAACATAAATAACAAGTTCACGCACCCAGAAAAGGTACAGATTCACATAGACTTATAACATAAGTATTTGTGTAGAGATCAATTAGTTATATCAACCATAAATTAGCCATATCCTCAACAATTCATATTTAACATAGAATTTTGGAATCAACTTGTCTTTATTTACTTTCTTCACCAATACATCCAAATCCACCCTGCACACTCAGCTACAGGGGTCCATGCACAAAGCTGCGGACTCTACTGGGGCTCTGCACACATAGCTGCAGAGCCTCTATGTACCTACCAACACCCTTGACTCAGACTTACAGACGCTTCAAGACTTCGTTCCTCCAAAACCCAATACAGTTCAGATCCAAATACATAAAAAAACTACTTTCTACCCATAGAGCCTCGCTCTATTTATACCTTCCCATGGTTCGCGGACCATGGGCAAGCCGACTTACTTCCTATTCTTCTATATTATTTCTTGGGTGGAAAACCCTTTGAATCGATCTATTACATTTTGCGCTCCACATATTTCAGAATTTTTACAATATTTTTATCCTAATTTATAGGCTCTAAGCCCCCAAAACTATTACGCGGGACCTCCGCTACCCAACATAATTCAATAAAGAATGAAGTATTTTGATGGTGAGGATAGTGGCACTAATATTTGTCTCGATGGATTTGTTGAAAAATGTAGCACGAAATTCTCAATTTGGTTTTTGTTTAATTAAATTGAGAAAATTCGAATTTCCACATCAACAAAAAACTTGGATGCAGTTAACTTGTGTGACATGGCTTGTTTCACCCAATTTACTCAGTAAATTTGTGTTGGAGGAGTTAGAGTCTAGTTAAGCATGTTTGATTCCTAATTTGTAGCAATTAAAGTCAGTTATCTCAAGTTGTTTTAAGTTAAGCTAGTTCCAATTGTTGGAGGAACTAGTGGAAGGTGAGTTGTGCAGTGGCACTTTATTAAAACTTAGTGATAATCCAATTAATTGACAAATCAAGCTAAAATAGCTAGTGCATACAGAGAATTCAAGTTCCCCGCTTATGGTGGATATTCCAAGGCAATGTAACATTAGTTGTAGACTAGACTTGAGTGTATAGGTGTTTCATGCAGTCAGATGATCAACCTAAGGAATTGTGCAATCCATTTTGGAGAAATTCCTAAATAATAGGGGCCTAATTTCTCAAGGAACAACGTAAGGAAATAGGAGCTCAAGCAGAGGTATAAATTGACTACGTGTAGTTCAAAGCTTCTCAATGACCAGAGAGAGCATATGCACTTGCAGGTTGTTCTCAGTTGAGTAAATAGATTGTAAAGAATATATATTCATCAGGTTAATGCAACCAAACATTAGGGTTTTTAGCATATTTCTTTCCCCGACAAAAATATTGTGTGCATGTGTGTTATTTCTTATTGCATGTCTAAATTTTTTGTTCTAAATTGTGAATTAACTTTTGTAGAGAAGTAGAGTAGGTTTTTGTCTTGTGATTTTGATTAAAACTTCGTGAGTAGTTGCAAATCTACACCATAATTCTACATGGTATCAGAGTCGGATTCACATTAAAACAAGAATTTCAAATTTGTTTCTCGGGAGGTTCAAATTTGGACTTGAATGCAACAAGATCTCTTCAACGCTGAGAAGATGGCCTTCAATGTACTAAGGCTAGGGTATGCCTTGGAAGGAACCTCTAATTTTGTTGCATGGAAGGATCGCATGGAGGTGGTATTGGATGACAATGGATTTCTAGAATACATCAAGGCAAAAGTTGCAAAACCACTAGATTTTGATGACCAAAAACTTGTTCAGTGGAAGAAAGATGTAGCCAAGGCAAGGAGAATAATATTGGAGGGAGTACAGGATCACAGCTCAAATATCCATGGAAAATAAAATTGTTTGCAATCTAGAAAACATTGATATAATTTTTTGAGAATAATAATGATCACAGGAAGTTGGCACTCAATGATAACCTTTGAAGTATCAATATGTAGAAGAATGACACTATTCCACAGTATTTGAGCAAGTTCACACAATGATATGATGAACTTGGCAGGGTCGATGTTAATGTTCCTGAAGAAGACTTGGTAAGCCTATCCCTTATAGGCCTTCCCAAGAGTTGGCATAGCTATCAAGATTTAGTGAATGGGAGGGAGAGAGTACCGAATTGGGAGTGATTACAATGTGGTTTAGTACAAGAAGAGATGAGGTGGAATACCAGAGATGGGACTTCATCCAAGGGTGAGGATGAAGAAAATGTTGCATTGGTTGGAAAGGAAAAGAATGGAAAAGGGAAGAAATCTCAATCCAAACCAAAGTCCATCCAAGGGGGTAAGAAAAAATATTTGTCCAAAATTAAATGCTTCCATTGTCCTGAATTTAGGAACTATGCCACGAAGTTTCCACACAAAAAGGCAAGCAAGAAGACCTCATAAGGAGCGATAGGTGAAGCCTTGGTTTCAAAATTTGAGCTTGAATTTACCCTTATTGCATGCATGGTCAACACAGTGATGGGTACTGTGTGGTGCTTGGACTTAAGTGCATCGTTCCACATGACAAGGTGCAGAGATTGTTTCAGTGACCTGGAGGAAAAATAATTGTAGATGCACATCGAGATGGGGGACGAAAGAAGGTCCATCACAACTGAGATTGGTACAATCACCTTTCAAAGGGATTCAAGCTCCCCTCTCAGCCTCAAGGATATCATGTTCATTTCGACCCTAAAGAAAAATCTCATACCTGTTGTAGTTTTGGAAGGCTATGGTTACAATGTGATCTTCAACAAAGGAAAGGAATTCCTGAAACACATACCCATGAGATAGGTGAATAAAATTATGGTTTGTGTGAAGAAATTGTATAATATAGATGTGGAAGATTATGTTTCTTTAAGCACAAAGGTGGAGAAGGTGCAGAGCCACGGTGAGCTTTGGCAAAAAAGACTTCGCCATTTACAACATGGAATCCTTGAAGATTATGTAGCAGATAACCACAAGCCTCCCCAAAGGAGCACTTGAGCAACATGATGTATGAAAATGGTGTACTTTGGGGAAATACATAAAATCCACATTCCATGATTGGGATAACAAAGAGCATGCAATCCTTGAAAGGATCCACTCTAATGTTTGTGGACCTTTATTGACAACCTCCACTGCCATACACAAATATTTTTCATTTTATTAATGAATTTTCATGGAAGTATTGGATCTTCTTCATGCGGAAGAAAGATGAGACATTCTCCAAGTTTGTAGAATTCAAGGCACTGGTTGAGACAAAAATTAACAAGAATTTGAAGGATATCAAGAGCGATAATGGAGGTGAGTACATGTTGAATAAATTTAAAAATTTATGTGCAAAAGAAGGCATTTGATGAGAGTTGACAACACCCCACAATCCACAGCGGAATGGGGTGGCTGACAGAAAGAATTATAGCATTGTGGGATAAGTGAGGGAAATGTTGCATGACCAAGTCCTACCTCTGCATTTGTGGATTAAGGCATGAAACGCAACAGTCTATTTGTAGAAATAGAGTCCTCATTGAATTCTGGGCATGATTACACTAGAGGAGGATTTCTTAAGGAAAAAGATGGATGTGTCGCACTTCAATATTTTGTTGTGTGTGGAGCATGATTGTTTAGAGGTCTTTGTTTCAGCCGGATGTATACCCCAGGAAGTTTGTACACCCGTCCACGCGGGGGGGTGCAGGGGGGACATTTCCCCCCCACGGTGGTCCGGGGGGGCCGAACCCCCCTGGCTGGGGGGTTCGGGGGCCAGCGGGGGCTCGGGGGCAACGCCCCCGAAGCTAAAAACAAATGTAAATTTGCCTTGTAAAAGTATAGTGATTTCTAGTCAATCTAGGCCGTTCATTAGGCGGATGATCTGACAGTAGAACTTATGTTTAGTTTAGGGTTTTTTTCCCTAGAAGGCAAACCCTCTCTTTGTATGAGGGCTTGTATTTGAGGCTGTTTATAGATGTGTATTCTATGTGTGAGCTAGAAACAG